>JAQFZN010000303.1:0-35577 GCA_034687075.1 Geophilus carpophagus
CTTTCTTTTTCTCTTTCTTGTTGTTCTCGTTCTCGTTCAATTTCCCTTTCTCGTTCTCGTAGTCGTTCACGTTCTCTGTCTCTTTCTCTCTCTCTCTCTCTTTCCCTCTCGCGTTCAATTTCGCGTTCCCTCTCTCTGTCCCTTTGTCTCTGCTCTTCTTCAAACTTCAATCTATGAAATTAATATATTTTTTTTAATACCATTTTAATATTTTGAAAAAAATCAATATCAAAACTCGAATGTTAATATTTCTACCTTTCTTGATTTAAAGCTGCACTGCTTGGTGAAATGAGTCCCATCGGAGGACCCAAAAGTTCAGGTGGGTAACGACTGCTTGGTAAGAAAGGTAAACCTGGATGGGAAAGCATACTTGGTGTAGATAGCGGCAATACTGGAGGACGGATCATACCGTATCGTTCGAGATAAAGGGGATCATCTAGTCTAAAATAGAAAAATTAAAAATTGAATTAAAATTGTATTAAACACACAATTAATTCACTACAAACCTGAATGTTTGAGGCAAATGTGGAGGCAAAAACATTGGATGATAGGGATATCCTGCATGATCGAATGTAACATGCGGTGGAATTCCATGTCGTATATCTTCAGCTACCCGATATGGCTGAAAACCGCGAGCAGCTAGTAGAACATCTTCCGGACGTGACGCAGATGACATGTGCGAACGTAAATGAGAGAACTGCGAAGAAGAGCCCAATTCTTTGGCCAAAGCAGATTCGTCTCTTTTGTCCATATAAAGTCCGTGAGAAACCTTGCTGTTTAAATCCCTCTTAATACTGAGTGGTTCCATAAGTGATGAACCATGACCTAAACCACCTCTGTCAGAACTCTAAAAATTATTAAAAAATTATTTAAAAATTATTAAAAAATTAAAAATAATAATTAAAAAAACTACCTTTCTTCCATCCGATAACGTGAGGTGAGTTTGTGTAGGAGCAATAGTAACTACTGGAGGTGAACTAATAGAAATTGACTGACCACCTGGTAAAATAAGTGGTGGCGGCGCCCTCTTGGGAGTTGAGGAACGTTGACTGAGAGCAGGTGATGTCACAGGTGACACCGGCGAATTGTCTTTTTCTAAATAAAATTAATTATTAAAAATCCTGATATTCTCCTGCTTATTTATTTATTTATTTGCTATTACCAGGTGGTTCTGTGGCTTGCTTGGCCAATTTGCGAAGTGCAGCGGCAAAACTGGACGTCCGAGTGGCATTTAACGCAGGATTATTACTCATGGACGTTACCATGCTGTTATTAGGCGACACTTGACTCAAAGGAGGAACAGTCGCCGTGGTCCGAGTGATCGACTTTTGTCCACTTCCGGGAAGCATGGTCAACGGTGGCGGCTTAGAGCCATGAGGCAAGCCTAAAGATAAACAAAACAAAATGTTATTTTAGTATTAATTGAATTTAAGTGAATAAGTCAACCGGAAACACAGGATAACAAAATGTTAATACTATTTTGACCCTTCTCCCACAAATCAATGAAACCGCCAATCGAAGGACTGTGCATATCTGTGTAAAAGACGATAGATTGCGCGCGCACATACGTACACCCTCTCATCCTTCGATCGATAGCAACACACACGGAACCCCCGAGGCTAATAGTCCTGGTTAACCTCGGACAGTCTTTTCGGTCATTTATAAAATCCATCCGGACAAGTTTGCTCGTTATTAGCCACCAAGTTTCCGTGCACAAGAGCGCTATGGCAAGGAAATCCTTGCTATTTATTCACCCATCTTTTGCTTAATGTCGATTTTTGATCGTGTGCCCTGCAGATAGTACATTTGATTCTCTCCATTTCATAGCATCAAGATGCTACTTATTGTGTTCTTAGTTGTCATGGAAACAGACAAGAACACCAAATTGCATAATGGCAAGCGTATACCATTTACAGATGCAAGCAAAGCAACATTTTATTCACTAAACCAAGAAAAAACTCATTAAAAATTTATTTTATATTTTTTCCTTTCATCATCTTTCTCTCATCACCTTTTGCTCCCACTGTAATTATCCCAAGATAAAATTAAAAAATATATATATCAATTTTTTTCCTTATTAAACCAAGCGTAACCTCCAATCTGAATGACTGTAATCCAACAACGAAACGTGAATACCGACGCCTGAGCAGACATCTTAACCCTAATAGTGGACACGCACTAATCCGGTCTGTGGTCAGTTGCCTACCCCTTGCTTCGTGATCTTTTCAATAGAGAGCTCGACCGCCTTTCACCTCAGCTCAGCAGGACCTTCAGTGCTGTTTTATACTAATCAACTGGTTAAGACCACTTTATACCCTCCCTCCGCCTTCCGTCTGACCTAGAGCAACCCATTCTTTTCTCCTTTCTCCCCTTTACAACCCCGACTAGTCTTCCGCATACTTTTACCACTTGCACAACATCATTAACAACTGCTTCGCTCATTCCTTTACCAATAAATCCCTACTTGTATTGCAATACTAAAACATGGCCGCTTTATAAACTTACCTTCGTGTACCCTAGGATGTACGAGCATAACTGGATGATGGTTGTGTGCGTTTGACGACGCCGAATTGGAGGACTCACCATAAACAGACAAATTTCGCGAGCCAAATAACCCAGGAGAACGTCTCCAAGTGGGAGACGAGTGAGAAATATCGAGCATGACTGCACCGTAACGTTGTAAATGGTTATGTAGGTATTATCCGAACGCTATCATATCCAATGTAGATGTGTTGTAGTTGGTGGTAGTGGGAAAACTGGGAATATGGAGCTCGCGATGCCAGTGCTGTTGGTGCTGGCTGCACTCTCCTTTGTGTGTGGCTGGCGTGGCTGTGGGCGCTGAGGTCGATGGGAAATGGAAAAGGGAGAGGGGAGGATGGCGAGTCATTGAGGGGAGATGTAGGGTGGAGAAGGGGGGCCCAGCTGGGAGCAGCGACAGAATGCGTTTGTCCTCAGTTCCCCAGCTTCAATAGAGACAGATGGTAGCCAGACAAGCGAGGTGGTGCAGCCAGACAGCCACGTGCCTCCACAGTTCAAAGGTCAGGGAGCACACTCCAAATGGCAGCAGCAACCCCAGGGCAAGGCGAGGAGCAGGCATCCCCCTGAGGGCACGATTCGCTTGGCTGCAACGCGACATCCTCCCTTTTCCACTGCCACCACACCTTCCCCTCGGGGAAGACTGTTTGGAAAAATATCTTGAGATGTAGGGGGCGGGTCGAGATATGCGACTCAAACCAACCAGTGCATAGTATTGCACACGAAAATAATTTAGTACTGTAGAATGTTGGAATAATATAATAGTATAAAACAAATGGTTTATTGATTTCGAGATAGAAATTTGAAAAAGTTAATGCAAATTTGCATCAGTTTTATCGTATTAAAATGCAGCATGATAAAAATTTCCTTGGTTACGTATTGTTTGTAATTTTTATAATGAAATACCACAGTGCAAACATGGCGGGATTTCATTCATCTCGATTAATCCTATTTTGAGATTATTATGATTAAATTTTGTGCAGTAAGTATGCAAATTTTTAATCCAAAAAAACGAATTATCTGATTAATTAATCAAACACTGTTATTTACAATATTTTTCAGTGTGAAAAATGAGAAGAAAAATGAAATTGTAAGAGATAAGAATTTTTAGAAAATATTTTTTCATTTAACTTTAGTCGTTCTTCAATTAAATTTCCCCCTCCATCTTTCCTTTCCTTCCCTCTTCCAGTTTTGTGAATGGCAGCCATCTTTTTCTCACCCTCCGTTCTCTGCCTGCAGACCCAGCTAGTAAATCTTGTATTTATGTTTTTTTCCCCTTTCTCAACAACTGGTGGATCTAGCAATAGAGTGAAAAGCCGGCAACATGGCAGGTTATGGAAAGTCATCAAGGGCATGAGAACCAAAATTTACGTTAAACATTTTTCTCTTAATTCTTTTTTGCCAAGACACCAAATAAATCTTAACCACTTTAGAAAATAATTACACATTTGATTTAAACTGGAATCAAAGACCTCATCAATCCCGAATTTTGTGACAAATGAAAAAAAATCTTTTTTATTAACTCGTAAACATCTTTTCTTAATATAATATTTTAAATAAAGTCATAACTTTCTCACTTTTTAATTTTAACTTAAACCGTGACTAAAAAGAAGAAATAAAAAGGCAAAACAGAAAAAAAATTGTGTAAAAAGTAAAAGCGAAACGACTTAGGAGATGAAAAGTAAACTGGTTTCATAAATATGAGGAGGGTGATGCTGCTCCTGTGACTCACCAACCAAAGGTCCCCGCCAATGACCCCGACAGACGGAGCTTGCAACGGCACTCACTGAGTGGAGGGTCATGGCCTTACTCCAACTGACCTACACTCGCGGGACTAGAGAGGGGAAAAAAAGCATGGGAACCAAACAAGAAGCAACACAACTCATGAGTGAAAGTAGGAAAAATTTCCAAGAACATGGAAAATAAAAATTATAATCACACGTAAAAACCAGTTATTATTTTTTCCATTCCAACTCGCATTTCATCATCATTTTGAATTTAATAAAACTATTAAATAATTATTTTTTCTTATTATTATTATAAAAATGTTTGTGCATTGAAATTTTGCAGCGTTAATAAAAAAAATTATTTATTTATGATATTAACACTGCAAAATAATAATTTTTATGATCAAATTTCAATCCAAATGTTCATTTTATATTAATTTTAAAGCTGCACTAAAAATAATTTCAGACATTTAAGCAAAATAAAACAACTATTTGTTTTAAAAATATTTTAGAAGCTTTATTTAAAGAAAATTTAATAAATTTAGAAAATATTTTTCAGTGTGCAATATTATCTTTATTCCAACAGTTAAAATAAATTTTCCACTAAATGGGTCACATCCAGTTCCACGCGATTTGCTGTTAAAAGGCGGTAACTTAAATAGAGTAAAATAAGTAAAGGGAGCAGAGAGTCAAAAATAAGTACTATTTTAAACGCGAGCAAAGTCAATCGAAAGGAAACGGTTTAAACGTTTTCAAAAGACCTCGTCACACCCTATTAACCCTATTTTGTGTATCTCTAAGGAGACAAAAAGACCTCCCTGGTAGACACCCCACTGAGATGCCGGCCCAAGTGGAGAAAGTGTTGAGATGCTTGGCTGATCAACAAAAACAACCACATACACATTACTCTACGCAACATAACGAGAATCGAAAAGAGAAACTACCCCTGTCACCAACTACCCATAAGGACAAAAGAGCAGCAGATGCAGTAAAAACCACTCCCTGGACGCATAACAAACCGTCAACAACGCCATATTTGTCCATCCGAAAACCACGCACACCCACCACGACCACCTGTATGCTTACTATTTTACCCTCAAAACCCCCATTCTTTGTAAAAAGGAGGGGAAGAGAAAAAAGAAGTAAGAGTAGAAGGCCATTTTCAAGCTCACTGGCCCAACGGAGGCCACCAATGTCACCGACATTCCAGTTTCAGACTCACTTTTTTCCCTCCTCGGTTCGTGTCTCCAAAGGGAAACCCAAACAAGAACAAAGACGAAAGGGCATGAGAAGGGGCTGAGGTTTATAAGAAACTTGAACTAGACTAGACTGTAGGCCGACGTCTCGTCAATCCAACTTTCGTCTAGAAAAAGAGTACAGACAACCTTGTAAGACCTTTTCCTCGCAATTTGCGTTCCCATGTTATATCATGGGATCAAGAGCCATGCATTAAGAACTTGTTAAAGGGGTGGGTTTGATAAAAGACACCAATCAACACCTTATTTTTTTCTCTCTTTCTCTTTACCCACCCCTTAAAATTTTTTTCTATTTTTTTTTGATTGTGTACTATCTCCTCCCCTTCCTTTCAAACGTGGGGCTGTGACGGGGGAGTGCGAAGGTGCAAATCCTTCTGATTCCTAACACCTGCTCGAACTTTTGTTACACGCTCGTGTTTAGAGAAGGGGAGAGAAACCCATGTGCTAAAAAATAGGTGAACCTCCACCCCCGCCTTTAGGCAAGGAAATAATGAGCACACGCCAATGTGAGAGTCAGGCAATGCCTACACCTATCATTTTTTCAGGTAAAACGTATCCGAAACGCTATGCAAAGTCAACGGAAGAAGGCGGGTTCACGTCATCCGGCGTGGAGAGAGAGAGGAAACTGGACACAATGACCGCTGCCAACTTTTCACGCGTTTCATGGGACCTACAACTTCGACCTTTCGTGATCAACTGACCTTCTAACACAATAAAGATCTAATAGTTGGAGATCTATTGATGCCAAATCACACAAAATTGGATTTTTTTTTTTTTTCTATAGAAATGCGGAAAAAGAAAAAAGAAAAATGCATTTGGTTTTATCAGTATTTCACATCACGCAGGGACACCTGCACTGAGCCTCCTTCCTGTCAAAATGCAGGAAAGGTGAAGAGGACACCTGCGCAATGGGACTGAGATGTCAGGTTTTCCTTATCTAGTGCCAATCGAAGGCCACCCAGTCATTAGTTGCTCTTTGAAAATCCCCACTTTTCAAAGACCTTGATAGTGATCGATTCTCTCAAAAAGATTATAGCTTCACAACTAAATTATTCTCTTACCCTCGTTCCACGCCCGTCCTTGATCAATAAAACATAAAGCAAATGACAAGTGAATGAAAAAGGAGGTGATTAAAGATGAAAAGTGAAAAAGAAAAAGAAAATTCGAAATAAAAATAATGTAAACATTTGCAAGGTTTTACGACAATGTGTGAAAAATGAATGAGAAACTTAAACAAATTGTTATTCACACCTGTACTTAATTAATCGAGTAATTAAAACATTTTTATGCTCAAACTTATGTTGGCATCAAATTTCGAGAAGAAAACGAGACTAATGCGAGATATTTTTTTTCTTATCTCGCTAAACGTTTTATTAATTTCCTAATGAAAAAGTTTTAACGTTACAAAGCTTTAAGAAAAATAAAAAATTATCGCAAAGTAGAAAAACGAGCATTTAACACACTCGCTTGATAAATGGGCCGGGGTCTCGAATCAAATCCCCGCTAGAGGCGTTGCAGTGGCCAAGGAGAGGGAGTGTGGAGGGAGCTTGCCTTCCCCATCACCCATCTCCCATCCCATCGAATTCACTGCCAAAAAGCAGTCTTGATGGATGAAGGGAGAGAATAATGTGGAACTACCGAATCAGCAGGTCAACCAGGTTAAGGATCAAAGGTCCGAATATTATGAAGAAAGGAAGAAAGAGGAGCGAGTGAGGAGGGATGCGATACAGAATTGCCACCGTTGAAGAGAATAAGAAAAAAAATATGGTTTCAGGTTTTAAATTTGAGCAATGTAAATAAAAGGAAGAAGGGAAATTTTCAGTCGTGTCAACATGTTAATTATGCATTACACGCCGTTTTCTAGTCGCTCGCACTCACTCGTTGCCATTTTTACGGGCCATAAAGACAGGGGCAGAGGCATCTTTCGTAAAGGAAGCAGCCCATTGGGAATTATGCAAAATATCCAAGAACCGTCTGACATTAAGGATTACATATTAGTCCACGGGAAAACGGCACGCACTGCTATCATAATAGATCCATTCTAAAAACATTACACACCCTTCTAACCACCCATTCCCAACTGAAAATACTTTATATCTCTCAACCGTGACTAAATTTAGAAAAAAAGGAAAAAGGAAAAAGGAAAAAATAATGTATCTAAAGAAGGGGAAAAATTAGTTTCGCAACCGTTGCAAAGTTAAAGTGTTTTAAATGCTAATTGTTTACAAATTATACTTCGAGCCAATTATTGAAATTGCATAATAGAACACTGCAGGCTGTAATTTAAAACGAAATTATTCTATAATTTGAAATAAGTATTTTTTTCGAAACTCTTTGTTTATTTTTGTTTTACAAATTTGACCTAATTTTTTTCTTTTCTTTCAAATGTTTACGCACGCTAAGGTCTTTAATTTTACTACCGCTTTCACGATTCGAAGTTCAAACTAAGCACACAAACCAATAAAAATATTCGCGAAACGTGCATTTTAAAATTTCCGGTATTTTCAAGGTTAGAAATCTAAAAAGAAAAATAACCAATAAAATTCAACCTTGAAGTGAAATAACATTTATTTACAAATAAATTTACATATCTCTAGCACATTCTTCCTCATCTATCTCATAAAGGGCAGGAAAAGAAGCGAGGATCCATTTGTGCATGACTACGGGGGCGGGCCAAAAGTCACGCAGGAAACGTGAGCTATTCGTGCGAAACCTCGTAAGAAAGGGCGTAGGCAGTACAGGTAGCCCAAGCCACTAGAGGGCACTGGAAAGATGTGCTTCATCACGAGGTCACGAATACTCAAGCGCGAGACCTTTCTTTTTCTCTTGATTTACAACTCGCTTCTCTCACACCCTCTAATTACTATCTTGCAAGAGTTCGAGAAAAACGTTCAGAGGGTAAAAGTGTGCTTTAAGGAAGAATAAAAAACATTTTAAATGTCGCCGCCAGGTTTCATGCACGATGCCCTTAATACTGCTATGTATTTTATTAGAGCCTACAGCATTGTCTAAGAATCGTTGATTTTTTTACTTTTTTATATCTGCCACCAAAAAGCAAGTGTAATTAACATTCATTAGGTGGATGAGCCAGCAGGGAGGCTGATACTCATCAAAAGCAATTATAACTGAGAAAATGGGTGAGGAAGAGAGAGAAATGACAGCAGATGGAAGACAAGTTTCGTTTAAAGAAAACAAAGAAATTCCTTTAGTTGAAACGATAACATCACGGTAAAATAAGACGGTTTTAAGCCATGAGTAGTGTTGAGAAGAGTCACTAGAGGGCAAATCTAGAAAACCACTTTCAAGTGAGGGATTTTTTTTAAAGTTTTATTTCGAAGTTTCATTTAAAATTTTAGAATTTTATGTTAAAATTACAACATTGAAAAGTGACTTTTTCAGAAACTGTTCATTTCAATTCTAAAACTACTTTTAATAAACTTCAATTTAAAATTCAACTCAATTAACATGAATATTCCACACCATAATTAACTAACAAAAAAATCAGCTAAATTAATCTGGGTGCTCCCATGGCTGTAATATCTAATGAGATGATCAGAGCTGTTTAAGCTATTTTTTATCTCATAAAACAGCATGTAAGCATTAAACAAAACTTCCTTACTAATTTACATTAATTAATAACTAATATAAACTAAATTATTTAAACCAACGCCACCTTTTGTGATTTCTCTAACCAACAGTGCTGCACCTACAAGCACCCCTAGATTTTTTCATCGGTTAACAATAAACCATTCCTTCTCTAATTACACCAAAAAATGCCACCAATGCTGATTGGGTGGAATTTCCCATCAGAAAGCACCCCCTCGCAAACCCCTACCCCTCATTTCAACTCTACCTAAACCAACCATGTAAAGAGGAGTCAAAAAAATCCCCTCGGCATGTGGTGAACATTTATTTTTCTGGCAAGCGCCAACTTCCGCTCTGGTAGAGCGATAACGCTCTGGTGTTATTGCTCAGCTTTCTTTCACTATTCCTGTCTTTCCATATCACAGTTACTGATGGTCAGATTACGCCCACGCATCTCAACCCGTTGGGAGTGGTGCTGCAAAGATGCGCGCACCACTTACATACTCCACAGACCCATACCCCTCTTCCCCCCGACTTGCACATCCCTTCTCGCCTTCATCGATCGAGCGGCCCCGGGAGGGAATGGAAAAGACAAGCAAGGGCGCGCCGCTCACAAAAATATGAGCCATAAAACGCTGGCCTCACAAGACACTCATGAATGGATCATTGGCGGAACCCGGACTACCTATCTGCCGTAACCCCAACTGACCAGGGCGAGAGGGCGCACTCATCCAACAAGTGACCATTCGCTTATCGCCAATGAACGAATCGTTCGCGCAAACTGTCCACTGGGAAACACAACTGACCACTTGTGGACTTTTACATCGTCTTTAAGTATGAAACAAAAAAGTGAGAATAAAACTCGGGAAAAAAAATGATGAAACCCTTTTACCTCTGTACATTACAGAAACCAGGTGTGTGCACGTGCGAAGAAAATTGAATTCTTTCTCGTGCTCTCCCCCCTCGTTCTTGATAATGACTCTGGGCGGATTAAGAAGTGCCGGCAATGAGGATGTGGAGGAACATGTTAGCCAGCGTTGCATCGTTACAATCTTCTCTTCTTTCAAATCTCCACATGTCCCTTTTCAAAGGAAGCGCATGGCTTTCCATTCAATATCACGCGAAACTCTGATAAGTCGCCGTGGTTGGGCGCACTAATCTCCTTGCCATTGTCTTCTCTGATCCCCAGCTCCATTTCTCGATCCGCTAAGAGGAGTTGCTATGGTTACCCAAAAATTCCAATGTCAATTATGCTCAAATCTCTGCTTTCAATTTCTTTCTTTCTGTCTTTTTTTTTGATAAGTCACAATACCAATTTTATTGAAGGGTCCAAAGTCTAATTAGAAGAACTTAGCACATAAAAAATGCTTTTTCTTTGTACTATAAAATATTTATTTTTGTTCGAAAATATAAAAATTATTTATGTAATATTGGAATATGCATATTGCTGCAATTTTCGAGGTTTCATTTCATGGAAAAAAAGCTAACCTTAAACTATTGAATTTATATCAAAAGTCAATAAGAAACCATTGTATATTAGTTAATTTGAGTGCTAGAATTAGGATTATCATTGTTTTACACGCAATATTTGTTTTAACATAATATTCAACTATATAAATTAACCACAACCACGCAAATAAAAAGAAAAATGATCTAAATTGTGCCATATAGCAATGCTCATTTTATTTTTATTTTATTTTTTCATTAGTTGTTAATTAATTAGCCAATTACCAATTTATCTACTCTAGAATCAAACAGTTTTTTTCTCTGTAAACACTTAAATAAAATTCCTTTCCTTTTCTTCAAATATTAAACATCAATAGAATAAATACCATACATAAATAATAAATCCACACGTCTCAAGTGACCTATGCATCAATACTCCTGGAATCGTTCCAAAAACGTGTCAATCTCCACCTTTGGTCGTTTGCTGGAAACGTGGGCGTCTCCCGCGTGCTATTATCCACCGCACCCGTCCTCGTGCAGCCTAGAGAGACTCATTTTCCAGGTAGATACACTCTGCTTTCGACCCAAACATCTCCCTATGATTGTGCGCACGCAAAGCCTCACTTGTGTGTGTCAAAAATGGCCCAAAAGGAAAAAAAAATATAAAAATCGACAACAAGAATCGCCCCGACATTGATTTCCATCCTCACAACTTTTACGAGCAGCAACACGCAAACCTTCCTTTTATTTCCCTCACTAACGTGCATCTATTCGATTTTAATCACTCGTTGCACTCTACTTTCGTCTCATTTTTTTTTGCTTCCTTATTTACGACATATTCAAACGTACAATCACCTGATTGTACCTTCGTGCCACCTTTAACATAAACCAAAACAGGAAACTTGAGTGTTGTTTAATTCATCAACACCGTGGCCACTATTAAACTCATTTGTTTGTCTTCGGCCTCCTTAAGCCAATTTTTTTTTAAATATAGATTTTTTTTTATTTTTCATTTTCATGTAACATATTTTCCTCTATTATCAAAACACCGGGAAGCGTAGTACACGTGGTTTTTAATCGTTTCCAGGTGTTCAAACATGTGGACAAACAGTAAAAAAAAACATTTTCCATTCATTTTTCATTCAGTATAAAATCCAAAAATATTTAAAAAGAAAAAATATAACAGAAAAAGTTAAACACACTTCCGGATATAAAAAGAAATATGATTTTTTTTAATAAAAAAAAATTGCTAGTGGGTGTTGAGTGCGAAGGGGAGAAAGGGGAAAGCGAAGAAGATGGGTATAATGGATACCATATGAGAAGAAGCAGGTTTGTATATTTGCAATCAATATGAACACACGCGTCCCTCCCACTTTGCCAGGAAAAGGCAATGCGAAAAACAAGCCACACAATGAATCATGGATGCCAGAGATGATGATCGATCAATAAACGCAGCCCCTCACTGCCCCTGTAGGTTGGCTCAGTGCACTTGCTGATATTCATAACGCGTGCGCATTCACACCGGTAGGGAGAAAGAGAGAGATGAAAGAATACAATCTGTTAATTATAGAGGCCACGAGGCGAGAGGAAGTGGCAAAGAGCAGCAGCTGCTCCAAAAACCTTGCTACAACAGGGTAATCAAGCGCATAACCCCCCCTCCCACGGTGTGAATAGTCATACAACGTACAATAGAGCTGCAACCAGAGTCAAAACAAGGAAAGGAAAAAAATAATCTGTGATGACTAATCCAATGTATTGTATATTACATTAATTTGCCCGTTGCTAACACGATAAATAAATAAATATAAATATAAAATATAAATTAAAAAAAATCTTTGCCGAAAATCAATTGCATTAAATGGGGGAAAAAATGAATCAAAGGGTCCTGGAATAGAATGAAAGAAATGAAACAAAAAACCACATGCGGATAACGTGTCATGAGCAGTTTGTAATGGTGCACGCACTGCTCTGATAAATCGATGTCTCTCAAGAGACGTCGAGTGAGGCCGTCAAAGAGGTGAAGTGCGTGGTGGAAGGAAGAACAGCTACCATCATGCACCGCTGCTTTGCCGCCTTCACTGTAGCCAACCACCCACGCGTGAAACCCACACGGTAGCGCCGACTGCTTCCATACATCGGCCGGCGCCCCAAAGAACAAAGGCCCATGCGTGACCTGTTATGGATGAGCTTCATCCCAGCGCGCGACAACGCATGCGTGCACAGGAAAAAGGGAGTGAAAAAGAATGGTCTCTTTCCTCGTCATGTGGTGTGGTGGTTACTGGTGGATTATGGGGTCACGACAGAGCCCCCTCATACACAACTCCCTCAGCCCCCCCTCTCTCATGATTTTTATCGTGCCTGACAGAATGTCATTTCCGAACTGCCTGCTGTCATCCGACGCGGCCTCAACACTTCAACGAACTGACCCCCAACTGCCACCGATCAACATTGCGAGGGAGGAAGAGAACTATATAGCAAAAGCAAAAGCAAAAAAAAAAAAGAAAAAACAGGATGTTGGCAAATGATAGTCAACACTGCTACTTTGGATTATTTATTGATAAAAGAAAATATGTTATTGTATTTACAAGTAAGTCGCCTTAATTAGGATTAAATTACAGGCTATTGTAGTCTCGCATGTGTGTTTATATACACAAGCGATAAAATAGCAACTAAGTAAACAAGAGTCAAGTTAAAGTGTCAGGTAGATAAAATTACCTAACGAATTACTGTTGACATAAATTAGATGTTAGAGTAGTAAAAATGCAAATTTTTCCATTCCATTCGTCTGCTTTCCCCACTTTTGTTATGTTATCCAATTGGTATGCAACACTAGGTGTCTAATTCCCGCTGTAATTGGACTAGAGTCGAATTGGCATTCACCAGCTCAACTCTGACCACGCAAACTAATGCTGTTAGGAAAAAAACTCCCTTCAAATTACCTATCAACTTGTATTTTGAAGGCCGCTGCTTCTGCTTCTGTATTTACGGGACCTTGAAGCGAGTCAGGATGTAAGATCATTATCTAAAGCCATTGTAAATGCATCCATTGCAAAACAAAACAATTTTTCTTTTTACAAGAAAACATCAAGGAAGTAAAATGAAAAATCTTATCATAACATTTTCATTTTCAATTGTGAGAAAAGCGCAATGTTTTGTGCAAAGCACCGAGTATTGGCTTCTCAACCACACATCGTTCGTTGTGGGGTTAAGTGCGGGTCGCCAGCCAGGAATGCCTGGGTCAGTGGCGCGGATGGGAGGTCGGCTTTGGCCCCGTGCGGCCGCAAAGCCAAAGGCCACGGCTGCAAGCAATGCACCTTTCACCTGGCCGTGACATTAATCACATGCTTTACTCTTTCGCGCCCCATGTTTAGGAAAACAAAGCCAAAACTCCTACGCATTTTCCCACATTCTTTTATCTTTTCATTTCGTTATTGAATAACAGGAAAAATAAACACGTATAATAATTTATTTATTTTATTTTTTTATTTACCTGGATAGAAGAACATGCCCGAAGAAATGAGGCCCGCCAACGTGGCGGGAGGTAAAAACGCTGATTTTGTACGAGTGGCCGTGATGACCTTAGAAAACACTTAAAAATCGTTCACGGTTTCGCCGATGCCTTTTTCACCTGACTCCCGTCATACATGGCACTTGTTTTATCTTGAGTAATCCTATCGTTAAACGCCCCTTAAAACCTGTGTCGCGTCATCCCTTCAGCTAGAACAAAAGGCAGGTGTGTGCAACGGCTCGTGCCACTGACCGGGGTAAAAACGAACGCACTAGAGACGCGGAGCGGCAACCGCCATCATTATTCCGTGTCACGAGACCCTCAAATGTAAAGGGAGCGGCCGATGCTACATAAACAAGCTCAACGAGCGCCTCTGCGCGCCTCTGACGATCGCCGGATGCACGACCGACTTCATCGACACGCCCCACCATGCACACGCACTGCCGCCGCTTATGCTGCTGACTCGTGGTCGACGCTCGAATCAAACACTCATCTCGCGGTCAGGTGGATGTTCCAGTCTTTTTAAATAATATTTAGCATAAAAATTCAACGGAATTAATAATGCCAATGAAATTTATTAAATTTATTAAATTTTGAATTAATAATTTTTTTTTTTTAAATAGAATAAATTGTATGCTATTGAAAATTTAATGTTATTGAATGTTGACTATGAATGAATGTGTGGATGAAAATACAAATGACGTGGCATGTTCTATATTCGTGAAGAAAAATGAGATAAGGGGCTTCGATCAGGAATCGTGACCTCACGTCAAACCGATATCAAAATTTCAGACATGTGCATACTATCTGGACAACTGTGCTACTTCTAACTCCCAATAGGAGATGAGCTTCATTTCAGAGTAGAATCCAACTTCAAACACCACATGTCACGTACACACTCGCTGGGTTTTTTAAGCGCCATCTGTTAGAGCATGTGAGCAAAAAATTTATGGTAAACTCAATTGCAGGTGAAATAGAGAAGAGAAAAGAAAACAAAAAGGTGTTAATTTCACTCGGAGTTAACTCAAGACATCACTCGACTTGAGGTTTTTGATAGCTGACCTCTATCTAAGACAGGGTCATGAGATGACTCGGCAAGATTCTTCCCCAATCCTTCCGTCTTCCGTTCTGAACATGAAAATCGCTTCCCATTGATCAACTGAGCCAAAAAAAAGGCAGGCCACGAGATTGCTCAAGCGAGAGTTTTATGCTCACTTTGGTTCAACTAAGAAGAATAAAAAACTAGGGGAAGGAAATGGAAATCGATCAAATGGAAGAACAAATGTCTCAAAGTTTTATGCATTTTAAAAACCTCCATTTTCTTTTTATATTTTAAATTTATTTTTTTTATTTTTTTTTTTTTTAAAGAAGGTTTTTTTGGAGTGCACACAATGAAATAACTATGTTGATTCTCACGGTTCCATAGAGACAAGTGAAGAAGAGCTTCATTTCCTTTGCCCCTACCTGACTCTAGTTGTTTGGTTACCACGTGGTGGTTGAGTGAGGTTGGTTGAGGGGGAGAAAAAATCAATGCCGATGTCACTGACAACGAAAACAAAGCCATCAGATCAACTGCGACATGGCACAATACCAAAGGGCAAATGGGAAACCACCTACGCCATGATAAAAAACAATACAACAACAAAAAAAAACAATTGACGATGCATAGAGAGAAAATACAAAAAGAAAAAAATCTTCACGTACTCAAAAATCACTTCTTTTCGAGTGAAACCGTTTCCTCAAATCCCCTGTCAGACGGGCTACTAAATTTCGCCAATGCTACAGTTGAAGTCGGTAGAGAAGAAATGGGAGCTGTCACGCATGCGTATCATCATTCTCCTCCTATTCAAGCAGCCACCCATTTCCTCTGACTATGGTGCAGCTGCCCAGGGATCCTTCTACTTTTACCTCCCTCGAGGGAGCAGCTGCGAATCGGTCGTAAAATATGATGCAACCTCCATATATAACGACAGCCAATATACACACAAGCAACACACTCACAGCATAGCACATAAAAGCCAGGATGACAGGTGCGCACACACAAAATTCAATCCCCCAACAACCGAAAAAAAGTTACATAAAAATGATAGAAGAAAAAGATAAAAATAAAAAACATTTCCTTGTTCAAAAAAATGTTCTAATCAATACTTGTAGCAATTAATCTGAAATCTCAGAAAAAATCCCTTTTCTTCTATAATCCATCCCAATTTTTTCTTTCCTTGAGCTCCCCCATGAAGGGCCTCTAACCTCGAAACAGCAGGCAGCTGACTCTCGAGGTCAAAAGCCTTTCACATGGTCCAGAGGAAGAATATCAGAGTGAGCAAGCAATAAAAACAGAGCCATTTTCACAACAACTTTTAATAACCAGTTGGATGAATCACCACCTGCCTGCCACCAACTAGACAGATGGGTCGCGTCCATCTTTTTTTTTCCTCCCCTAAATTTCTCGCCCACTCCCAGAGGCTAGTGGCGCGTCTGGCGTCCACCCTACACCTTCAACTTACGTGACCCAGACAAGCACCACTAAGATGTTGAGCAGTGATTTATCAAGAGGGGACTTTGAGCTATTTTCTCTCAGCCAACAGAAGCAAGTTGCGACCTTTTTAGTGAACCCTAGCAAAAGGCATCCTCTCTGCTCGCCACCCACATCCTCGATTATTAACTATATTGTAACCTTGAGATAAAAATCCAGTATAGTCATCACAAAAGCAAAAGGAAGTGAGCAAGACACCTATTTTCCGGAGTGTCAACTTAACGCCTTACCATCAAGAGGACGTTTATGGACCATTACCTTAATGAGGTTCCTTAAGAACAATAGGCACACAACATTATTACCTCGTCCAAACCACCTCCTCCTTTTCCAGCAGCCCAAAACCCTTAAAAGAGAAAAATTATATGCCCTTTCATCATTGCAGCTCATCTCTTGCTCGTGTTTCATCAGAAAATAAAAAAAATATAAAGCACACAATCCGTCGACCAATCGGCTTGTTC
This sequence comes from Geophilus carpophagus, assembly GCA_034687075.1. Classification (NCBI taxonomy): domain Eukaryota; kingdom Metazoa; phylum Arthropoda; class Chilopoda; order Geophilomorpha; family Geophilidae; genus Geophilus; species Geophilus carpophagus. The sequence continues at coordinate 17,049 of JAQFZN010000303.1, forward strand.
ATTATGTTGCTAAGCAGCCATACACCTTCATCTTCTTCCCTTACAGCCGACTCATCCTAACCGCCTTTGATGAAGCCAACTCGCACAGGTGGCGCCCAGCGTTTCAATCCGTCCATTATCAAGAGCACTCCACGCCCAACCCTCGGGAATTCTTTATTGAAGTTGGGGATGGTACCCGTTTCTTTAAACAGCCGTTGCAGAAAAGGGGGATGAAAGTATAAGAGGAAGAGAGGAATTAGAAAATAAAAGGCGCCTAGCGACGCGTTTTAATTTCCAGCTCGCTTCCACTTAGTTTTATTCACCGCTCAATTGCATGCATTGCTCCCCAAGGATCAACTGTGCATTTTTAATGATCTTTATTTCTTTGTGCCTCGTTTTGAGACCAAAGGGAGAAATTAATTCCACCCTCAAGTTACAATTATTGCATGGTCAAGTGAAGAACCAGTTACGCCCCTTCCTTGTTTTTGCCACCTGCGAAGGTGTTCTCTGAGGAATAATTTCCTCTCGAGTTGCTTAGCAACCTTCGTGCACAGTAACAAACTTGTTTGTTTTTCCTGACCCATATTTGACCAGAAAGAATCATGTTTATATGTAAATAAATTATTCTTCTTCTTGACAGTCCAATCGTTATTTTTTAGCTGTTGAAAAACCCTTTTACTTCCTATCAGTTTATACAACAAAAGCTAAAAGCACCGCCTGGAATGAAGCGACTTCGCTGTATTACTCCATCGTTCATATTTTTCTCCCCTATTCCCCTTTCTTTCAGCTATCATTCGTGTTACAATAAATTTATTTTTATTGTCTGTTATGACAAGTCGAGTTAATACATATGAAATGTTTGCTTATAAAGGTATGCAAGAAGCTCCCTCTGCTGCCAATAATAATAATGTAAATATAAAGTGACATTTTGCATGAATAGAGATTAGAATTTTTTGCAACTTTTATTTTCATATTATAAATGTAAATGTCACATTTGTTTTTGTTTTCACAAGTTTCTGTAAATATTTTTCAAATTATTCTGTAAATTCAAGACTTTTGGAAAAAAAATTAATTAAACCGACACAACAATGACACTATTTGTTACAAATTTACATATTATTAACCAAAATAAATAATAATTCATTTTTTAAAAAAAAGGCAGTGAAAAAAATGACGATTTGGTTGTCGCTATGCAACCAATTCCCCTTTTTTCCTCTTGACGAGAAAAGGATTCCTCGATGGAGTATCAATTGACGCACAAAATGGAAGAATGTGCTCTTCGCATCGATTTACCAAAAAACTTTCTTTTTATTAGTATACACACAAAAGAAAATCCAGATCAGTTTTTATCCTCTGTAAAAATTTCTAATTTTTCTAACATGCCATATCCGCTTTGTGTATCAAATATTCATGAGCGCAACAAATACACGAACGATACTTAGAGCTTTACCGAAGCAAATTAACGAACGTTGCTTTTATCTTTGCACATAGTACTCGAAAGAAAAAGGCAAAAAATTAATTCCCCTTCTCGTTCGTGGAGTGTAATTAAGCCGTTTTGCCTGAATCACTAAAATCCTGTTTGTTTACTTGTCTCCTCAAAGTAATCAAGACGCAAGCACTGATCCTTCATCTGCAAGACGTTGCTGCATTTCCAATTACACCATCCCCTATCATATTCACATACACACGCACCAACTTTCACGCCAGAATACCTTACGAATAACTTAATTTTCCTTCTACCTTTAAGCTAAGCCAACGGATAATGTGATTACACCCAACCTCTATACCGTGTATAACTCTCATCTAGAAAATGAAAATAAAAATATGAAAAAGTATGGAAAGATGCACTAGTTCAACTCCTCATTCTACACAATCTGCAACATTTCTCCTTTTTTTCCTCGAGGGCTTCTTGGTTGGGCGAACGCCAGTCGACGTTGCTCTGGATTATGGAATCAGAGCTACTTCTTTTCCACTCCAACGCAGCTCTTCTCACCAGAAGATGTAAGAAGAAAAAGAAGGGGAAAAAAATTCTAACAGTCTCAGCGTTTCATCATTTCTCAGTAAACAAATTAATGCAACCGTTTTATGTTGACCCTTTCGTAACCACCAACCACAATCCCCGCGGAAAAGTCAGCAGATGGCATCGAAACCCATCGAGAGGGAAGAAGTGTCTCGTGAATACACGCTTCAACTTGCAGGTATAGATCAATAAAAGTGGCAAGCAGTCGACCACATGACACGACGAACGCCGCTTGTTGTCCTTGCGCCTGTCAAGATCCCCACTCGAGTGGAACTGACCGTGATTATCGCGCAAACCAACAGTCCTCGTGGCTCAATAAAGACGATAGTTCCAATCCATCAAACTTGAAGACGTTTTCTAATCAATCAACTATACGCAATTTCAACCAACAGTATAAAAAAAAACTTCTCTAAAACACAATTCTCCAATACAATAGTTTACTCCAAAACTGGCGGTACGAGAAATGGCGTTAATGGTTTGCACAGTAAATTGTTTTTTCGTTTCTCATATTTTTATTATCTTTTTTGGGAGAAAAATAAAGCAAATGTCGTAAAAATTCTGAAAATCGCCAGATTTGAATTTCAGGTTTAACTTTTGTTTTTTCTCTTTAAACAACATTTTTTTCTTTCTCATCCGGAAAGCAGCTCAAGTGGTCACTACACTTGCTTCTTACCCTACGGATTTGCACATTTGAAAAAAAAAACCCTACTATTTTTTCTTCTTCCTTTATCTATCTACTTCTACACAACCTTAGCCGCAAACCTACCCGCAAGTCCAAAGTAGTGATAAAATAGGTTTATCAGTACGCTTTGCCACAAATAGAAAGTTGTTTTAAAGTTACTACAGAAATCCATTGATCGTTTAATTCTTTAAAGAGATATCATAACAAAGTTGCAATTGAAACCAGAAACAATTCTATTATATGTATATAGATAAATTCATCGTATGGTTTTTCCTTTCTAGATATCATTTCATTTCCTCTTTTTTCTTCAATTACGTCATTTTATATTTTCAACTTCTGCTGACCTACTCTGCCATAGCTGTTCAAAACTTTACATCACCATCTCCACATATATTATCTGCATTTCCTCAGCCAAAGCTCCTTCCCCTTCTCTTCTTCCTGCTAAACTCAGAGGGGGTTTACCAAACTCATTTCCCAGCATGCTAGATCACTTCCGGTGCCTCATCATGCACGACATTATCGCCACAGGGGTAGAAAAATAAGAAAGGAATCTTCATTTCTTAAAGACTTTATACATTGCAATTGCCTCAAACACTTTTCCTCCTGATAAGACACTAATGAATTCTGACCGCCTCCTTTCGTTTTAATCCACCAATGATAAGCCCCCTATATGTATCCCTTCCTTCACCCTCCTCACTCCATCTCACTCTCTTCGTGCCCCTTTCACCTTCCGTCTGAGCGGCCGCCATGAATCATCGCTCGCCCACAACATGCAAATGGCGTCAGTGTCTTGTCTAACCCTTTAAGCTCTCACCAGTCAACCCTTTCTTGCGTGACAAGCGAACAAAAGCCAAGTTATGTCGGAGGATTCTTTTCACCAGACGCCCACAACACGTGGTTTACACACCCATCTCAGTGTCACGTTTCAGATAAAGAAAAAGGGAAAAAAAAGTTTTTAAAAGTTAAACACAAGAAAAAAGTTTTACGAATGTTAGACAGAGTTGATTGTTTAATATCAGCTGCGGATGGATTAAAGTGTTGGAGATTGGGGTCAAATTGTAAGAGATGGAGATGAAGGGAGTGACATGAGAATGAGAACACGGAGTAATGTAATTTATGAGTCGCTTTTAATTGCAAACCAGACGAAACCTCGAGCGCTCTTAACCACTACGTGAGCACTGGCGACGCCATTAAGAGGCTAAATCAACACGGCATTAGAAAGCAACGAAGGAAAGGAGGTGGTGGAGAAGAATAGCGAGAGGAGAGAAGGGTGGCAAGCAAAGAAGGATAATGGCTCCTCCTCTCTCACCCCTTTGGGACTCATCACAGTGCGTGAGCGCGTGCGCAACCATTTTATACAAGAGGCACTTCCCGCGAGAAATGGAAGGGAGGGTTAACGAGACTCGAAGCCAAGTGCATTAACTTTATGAGCTGGAAGGATTTTTCTCTTCAAGTCTCCTCTCATTTTCACCACTTTGCTCGATAAATCCATTCCGCTCACTCTGCTTTCTTCTCCGCCCAACGTTCGCACCTTGCTACGCATTTAATTCCATCTTCTTTGGCCACAACAGGTGGACCAAGTACCCCTTAATGACTCGAGTTGTAAACTCGACCCCAAGGCCAGCCTCAACTGGCCATTAAGTCCAGCCGCTGCTCCTCACCTCGCCAACGCCAGAGGCGGCGCTTAATTAACAGTAATTAGCCCTCGCCTTTACTAGCTGTGTGATGATCGCTCGCTGACCGCGGAGCCAGGCCACGGCTCTCGCCGCCCCCGACGGCCTAAAACACGGCTTGAATTCATTAACGATCCGTGTTTAATCACGCGCTTTTGCTCGGAGGGCTTGATACGACGCTTCGCAACGTACGCCATTCCTTATCTCAACTCGCTCGTGGTCGAGGTAAACAAACCACACCTGAACGATAATGTGCCATCGCCTCGAGGATGCAACTTAAACAAATTTGCATCCAATACCCAAACAAATTCCACAGGATCAGATTTGAAGCGGGAGACGAAGGCCCAATTACGGTGAGAACAGCAACACGCGCACACAAACATTTCATTCGACTAGATTTGAGCAAATTTATCACTGCAAAACCACTCCCACTTATTGGTTTTCTAGCTCGCTTTTTAAAACAAAATTCTAGCAAAGTGTTGTTGAGAAACCCGCACCTGTCAGTGGCAGGTGTTTCACCACGACCCAACAGGTTAATGAAGTCGGACGCAAACCCGCAGGCAAGACAGACGCACAATTAATTAGCTCGCGACCAATCAGCCTCTCAAGTGCAATTAAAACTCCCTTGTTCCCTTCATTAATGACACCCAACCTCGATAAAAACTAAATTTCGCAGGTCAATGTACAAGCAAAAATCTGATTAAGACTTACAAACTGCTCCGAAAAAAAAATTCGAGGGTAAAATAAGGGGTAGGTGAGGAGGAGACGGGTGTTGAGGCGCCATTTCACAGCTGCTGCCACCTGGCAACGGCGCGCGTGCTTCCTGCAGAGAAAATCCAATCACGCCTCCCTTGCTCGCACCCCACCCCCGCTTTTCCTTCATCCTTCTCTTTCCCTCTCCCCGAGTGTCGCCTCTAGTGATGACTCGTTGCACGAAGAGAGCTCGAGTTTGACGACGACTAACAAAACTCCAACACCCACAACGAGTGGCTCGACGCCACAAGGGATCGACGTTCGCTTGCAGAGCACGTAATGGATGAAGCGTGTCTCGATCCGGTGAAGGTCCCTACACTCGATCCTTCGAGGCTGCCTGCGAAAATTATCGCGGCCTGGAAATTGCTCTACGGGGCGACCTCCTCCTACTATCTTCCCCCTCTCTACCCCTCACCTCCTTCTTTGCCACTCTATCTTCTCTCATCGCGCTTGAGGGCACATGCACCAGGTGAAACGCAGCACGGAAATGTTCAAGAATTTTTTTTCTTTTCTAAGGGAGTGGAGTAAAATGAAAAAAGAAATAGAGATACAAAAAAGAGAAAAGGAGATATAAATTTTCACGATCTGATGCCGTTTGGATAGCGAAAAATTAAATCCACCTTTCGAAATTCGTTACAAGCAAAAATTGGATTTAAATTTTATTCCAGCAGCCATAAGAACCTAAAATAAAGAGAAGAAAGGAGGGGATTTTGTCTTAGTGATGATGAGCAAGTGGCGTGTGTTTATCAGCCCAGCTCTTCACCCAGGCAGCGCCAAGTCTCAAATTGCAGATGAAGCTGCCAGATGCCGACAAAGTGTCATTCCCTAGGCAACAAGGATCACACGAGTGCTGTTGCTATAGAAACAGAGCAGCTTCTCGATTCGGTGTAACTCGAATCTCCAAGACCTAACGTCACATAACGTTGCCGGAGAAACCATTTAAATACCCAAATCCCATGCAGAAACAAAATTTCGTCTTGGCAAATATGTACCTTTTACGAGCAAAATGAATCGAGCGGAAATGATACACTTCCGTCACTTTAAAAAATAATAATAATTTATTTAAATTAAATAAAATTATTTCCAACTATATAATTTAATATACTTTAAATGAAATATAGAAATATTAAAAAAAAAAACCAGCACCTTGATTAAAAACCTTCTTGCTAAAGTAGGGTGAGAGAGAGGAAGGGAGCGGGAAGGGGGAACTTGAGTCTCACCAAACTGGAAGTGCGAGCATCTCTTCTAATTAGACCAAGGCTTCAACCGCCCATCCTCCGCATGAATTATTCACGTACTGCGTATCAACGGAAGGCAAGAAAAGTTCATTCAAGCGAGGGCACTCATCGACGAGAAGAAGGTGAAATGTCCAATTTTTTTCCTCTTTTAATTTTTTTTTTATGATCGTGTTATGTTATATTTTATAAACACACGTCCATCACTTTCAACATGAAAGAATTCATTCATTAGAGAAAGCATCTCCCTTCTTCTCCAATAAAAATTCGTACCACAAACCAAAGGTTGAAGAGAAAATAAATTGAAAAACAAATTCCATGCAATTTGATCAATACACTTTAATCCGCTTCTCCTCCCACTACGCTCACCCACACTCGCATCTCTCCCCCTCTCCCCATTCTCCAATTCTGTCTTTGTATGTAAAAATCAAACTAGAAACAAGCGCATGGAGCACTGATTTAATTTTATTACACTAACACAGCATCGAGGCTTGCATCCAATTTGCTCTTCTTTCACTTTTCTCCTGCATCGACCAACAGTAAGAAACCAAGAGGGAGCAATGGAAGCCGAGTAACAAGAGGACAAAAGACCCGTATGCGTAAATTCTTCCCTAAGGAGTCACGAAAAAAGGATGCTCGAGGGCAGAGTGGAAGCATCCTCTAAACTCCCCTCTCGTGATTGACCGCGTGCTAGATCAAGAGCTAGACGCATGGGAGATGAGGGCACGAGGGGAACAAGGTCTCTTAGGGGGTGCAGCTTCCAATAGCCACTCCTACGACAAAATTGCGCACATGCACTTGACAAGTGCTCAATATACTGGAGATGCACACGTGTGCAAATCACGTGGTCCGTTATTATATCGAAACCAATTAAGTGCACACTGTGTGAGTCACATGTTCAATAGGAGTTAATTGGCGATAAACTCTTTATCATTGTGCAGCGTCCTTTTGAATATATTTTTGTTAATTAATTTTTCTTGTGTGCAGATAAAATTTATATTGGAATTATTCTGAATATTTATCACATAGATAGGTTTATTTTTGACTCCTTATCGCGATGTATTAAATATTTTTATTTTCAAATCTTGATTCAACAGAATGAGAAAATATTTTATCAATATTTATTTGCATAAATAATGCGTGATATTAACATGACATATTGTATCTATTATTTTTTAATTCAAGGACCAATAACTGGTATTTTGATTGCATTTAATGTCTCCTTGAAACTGTAGCATTGAAACAAGCAACCGAGGCGTTTAATCGAGAAAATAGGATAATACAAAATCAATTTCCAACCAACTGTCAAACATCAAACAAATCCCGAAAACTGAAATGCATGTAATCAGTCTAACTCTTTAAATCAATTGAAAATTCATTCGCGATTGAAAATATGTCAGAAAGTAAGTGAACGATGAGAGACAAGGCTGTTAAGTCGCGTGAATGGAGTGGATGAATTAAGATCTTCCTTTGAGTGACCCCATCATCATCTTGCGAGTCCATTCGAGGCTACTCCCTCATCCGTTTCAGCCATGTGGAGATCAGGAAGTGCTTCGTTCCTGTGCTCGACTTCTAAATGGAACGAGAAGGGCCAAAGTCAGATGGACACACACAAAAGAGGGCGAGCGGAAAACGCCTCTTTTGCACGACAGCGCACGGACAACAACAACAACAAGACGAATTATCGATCTCTCATCCACACGTCACTCCGTGTAATTGACATCACACAAAAATTCGGCTCGAACAAACAGTAGATGATTGCAACTGTCACTTACTGTTTCAAATCAATCGATATTATCTTGATTATCTGCCATCAATTTTTATTCAAACTAAATAATTGTCTCGACTAAATAAATCACTTAGTTGCACCCTCAACCCGGCACCAAAAACACGAGCTGCTATCATCAGCACAAATGTCAAAAACGGCACCCATTGGCACCATCTCCGCACTTTCGTCGACAAGAGATTTCCTTGTGTCTGTCACTTCGTAAATCATGAGTCTCTCTTGTCGTAATTTCCAGATGTCACCTCACGAGCACCGCGTTCGAGGTGGTTTGTGGTGGCAGCTAATTATCATTCGGTTGAGGTCACCTCGTGTGTTGGCGAAAGCCACGTGACTTTCCCCTCGACACAAGCCATCAATCTCGATCGTCACTCCCACATCTTTTCGATCCCAAGTGACCTCATCGCTATGGTAACAAATAACGTGCGTGGTAAAAATAGAGAAAAGCAAGAAAGCAAGAAAGAGAGGGTGAGGAGGATAAAAATATATAATCAACGATAAAACATGTGATATCAAACATCTTTACAAGCAAAAATAGCAGGTGACACAGGTGCAATTTCGCATTAAACCACGTTGCAATTCACACTTAATGCAAAACAAGGAGGAATTTAATTAAAACAGACACTCAACCACCCTCATCCGACATTAAAAAAAGAAAGTCATAGTGTCGGGGGAGATGCTGCGTCGTCAAGGCAACCAAGTCGTGCGCATTTTTTCTCTTGTCGGTGTCATCTCCAGCTGTGGTCAACGCGGCGCCACGCGATTCCCGCCCTTTCTCACGCTCGGCTTGTTTTTCGCGTCTCTCATGTTTTCAGTCCTTACTTGAATGAAGCCAATCGATGAATTGCAGCCTAGTAGAGCACATAGTGTTGTTGCGCACCCCTCCCCCGCCTCGCGTCTGGCCCTAGACCTACGTGACACAAACGTCACCCCGGGGCCATCAATCGGTGGCACGTGCCGCGCATGGCACCAACAGCTGGCGGACTCTCGTTGATGGGCGAGCAGCCATTCCCACAATTGCTCCGCGCTCCCCCTAACGACCTCCCCCAACACCACCAAGAATAAACAATTTCAAACGCTATTTCATACCTGGAAACGCTGCTGGAAAGCAATCGTGCACCGCGTACGGCCGCATCAGGAATCCGCCGGGGCCAAACACGTTGCCCAACGCCATTATATACACACACTCCCAGCCGCTTGGCTGTTTCCGCCGCGAAAGACGGCCGGGAGTCGGCAGCGTTTTCTTTTATTTATCAACCGCTGTGCGCCGCCTCACGGCTCAACTACGGAACCGAACGGAAAGAAAAGAAAAGAAACGTAAAGTGAAAAAAAATCTTCTTCATCGACCGGTGCACGATTTTCATACAAATTCAAGCTGATTAATGCTTGAAATAATTTATAAATTTTAAAAGTCAACTGTAATCGAATTAAATTAACAACTGGTTTCTTTTTCAACATCAGTGTTAATTCATATACAATAAATTAGAAAAAAGAAATTATTTTTTCAAGGTAAACCAATCCATTAACAACCCCTTCTCACCCTAGAGTAAATGGAACTTATCTCCCCTTCTCTTCTCTTCCATTTCACTGCATCACCAGCATCAACAAAAGTGTGGCGAACAGATGCTCGTCTTCTCATGGACTCAAAACTGGCTCATGAATATAATACTACATCTATGTTAGCGCAAGGTTTACCTGACCTCCTAACTGACCTTAAATCAGGTTCACGACCCAATCCAATTAACAGACTCTTTAAAATTTACTATAAACTTTTCTCCTCTTCTATACCTCCTCTCCCCAACTCTCATTTCTCGTTTCAATAAAACATCAATAAATTGATCCACATTCACACAAACAACACAGAAAATCTGTTGTTTGTAATCCTCCACAAGTACAATCACTAATTACCTTATTCAAATGTGTTGTGAAAGACGTTATTACTTTTTTTTTATCAGAAATGGCGTCAGTCAAATAAAAGTGACTAATGAAATCAAGTTGAGAAACGTTCACCTTCACACTCAAGTAAATGAAATTTGACAAGTGAAATCATCACAAATATTCTGAGCAAACAAAGCTGAGACAAGAAAGAAGAAGGGAAAAAATAGAAGGGAAAGTGAAAGAGAAAGAGAGGAGAGATTTGAGATAGAGAAAAGAGGGGTTGGGATATAGAGTTCCTGTTCAAACAGAACAAACTCAATAAATGGAATGAGTGTTTGCTTTGAAACATAATTGCAGGAAGAACAACAAGGGGAATTGAAGCCCACATTACACAATCAATTCCATTTATTTCCTATCAACTTTAAAAACAAATTTTGTTTAATTTTCTATCTCTTTGGGAAAACATTAGCGAAAGTAAACTTGCCTTGGGAACTGTTTAATTTACCTCAAAAATGAATTTTCCATCAAGTATTAAAAAAATAAAATTACTTCCTTGATGTTTCATTAATGTCAAAGGCAGAAAAAAATTTAACCAATATATTTTTATGCGTTATTTTTATTTTTTAATTTAAAAATTTCGGAAACATAATATAAAGTGATGTAACGTTAAAAATACAACATTACATTACTTTACATTAAAAATCTTAAATATGAAATACTCAGCATGATCGGTTTAGATATTAACTATATATATAATATATTTAAATAATGAAATATTTATCGTCATCGCGTAAGTAGATCCAAACGGTTAGTTCAAAATGTAAACAAGGCATTTATTATTCATGGATGCCAATTACATTAAGTGAAGTCTACGAAGGTAAAAGATGATACGAGAAATAAATTTTTAACTGATAAATTTAAATGAGTTTCCTTTCAATCATTTTTTCAAAATGAAAATCAAATGAAATAAAGATTAATTTCACGCTAGTAAAAATATTTCGCCGACATGGAATATGAGCGGCAGGCAGCGCTCGATTGACGTTCGACGCCATTGTGTGCTCGGTCGAGTCCATAAGCTTCCTTCCCGACGTACGACGCCACTCCACCCTCAGATGAAAATCAATACTCCATTACCCACCAACGAGGTATCAAGCAGAGGGAGCAGGGCGGAGGAGCTTCTCATCGGGGGCATGCCCTCACCCCTCGCCAGATGATGTGACCCGAGTGACCTGCGATGATGGTGCCGGATTAGGATGAGAAGAGGATTGGTGGGGAGCGAGAAAAGAGCACGACAGGGTGGGTTAAAGGAAAACTAGTAGAAAAAAAATGACGACACAAATTTATAAAAATAAATTTATTTTATTTTACAAATGTTAACAAAAATAAACTTGAATTAAAAAAAAAAAAATTAAAAATTTCATTAATAAAAGCACCGCCTGAGGTTGGGCTTTACTGCAAAGCAGTGGCGAGAGAAGGATCAATTTAGTCGTGTCGTTTTATTATCTTTATTATTTCTTGTTTTAGGGATATGATAGTGGTCATGTGATGCGTGCACACAAAATTTTCCAGGCGAGTGGCCTCAAGTGGCGCAATCAGGTGATAATGCGTCTCAGTCGTCCATTGAGAAAGGAAGGAGTGGTTGGAAAGAGGCCCAAGTGTCACCTCCTAGAGCGTCTGCTTTTATGGTGCAAACATCACAGCAGGAGGTAAGCGAAGAAGAAACAAGACAGTGTCATTACTGATCTTCTGTCGGGATAAAAGTTGAGATTCCAATCAATTTACGTTGCGTCTTATTTCAGTGTGCACAATGCAAATAAAAACACTCGACGGGTACAATGACAAGACAATTAAAGAGTCGACGGGAAAAAAATGAAAAAACTGCTCGTCAAGAAAAGCTCTTTTAGAAACATTTTGGTAAAAGCGGGAGAGAAAGAGAGAAAGGGAAATGAAAAACTCGTCTCCCTCGACATGGCGTTCCCACTAAAGTCTATGCGCGTCTCTGTGTCTGCTTTAAGAATTAATGACAAGCGTGTTTGCGAGTTCTTCATATCGATCTCCCGCCATTTCCACTCGACTTGCATGCACCGACGGGCACAAAATCAAGCAGAAGACACATCAGGACCGAAAAAAAGGGAACGCCTTTAAGTCATTTCCCAAGCAGAAAAAAAAAATATGAATCGATTTTTTTGTGGTTAAAATAAAAAGAGGAGAGAGAGAGCGAAAAAAAATGAAATAAGACCATATATGGTAATAAAGTGAGAAACAGCTTCTGGAACTCTTTAGTTTTATAAACTCGAGCCCAAGCTTAAAATCTCATTATAAAGTCCTTAAAAAAATAATTTCAAATTTTTTATTTTTTATTTTTTTTTTTAACTTTCAAAATTTTATGTATGTTTACTTGGGGAACATTTTTTTCTACAACAGAAAAATTAAAATATTACTCTTTTCAGCTTATTTTTAAAATATTTTTTTTCTTTTAATTAGTTCCGTCTGAACCAATTACATTTTTAAAATTATGAAAAAAAAATTCGTTTCCTGCCAAAATTTTTTTTTATGTTAAAAATAAAAAAATTAAAATTTTTAAGACTTGAAAAAATAGTCGCCATATTTAGATAATTTACAAATAGTTAAACCCAAGAAAATAATTATTTTCAATATTCAAATCAATTAATTGAAATTTTTTCAAAATTAAATTTATATAAAAAAAAATCAACAAATTGGAAAATACGAAATGAAATTGAGCATGCATGGTCAATCGACCCTTTCGGTGTGCCAATTAATTCATTTCGAACGGACGGAAGGAAAAGGGAGCTCGGCTCGTTTCATAATTAACGCATGTAACATTATGCTCGTTAATTAACATGCAATTGGCCTTAGCCACAACATCCTGAAATCAGCCGAGTCTCAACGCCAACAGATGACCGCAAGGGAAACGCACTGGGGCTCACCACGGACGCTGGGGGGAACCCCAAATACACATCTTAAAGTGAGTTTTGCAACCATATTTATATGGACCGCCCCTTCGACTAAATCATCGTCGTCCGCGATCATCGGCACTCAATTTGCATCCTATTAACCCTTTGCGCTCCCACTCCTCATAAAAGACCGCGAGACACCGCAAAGCCTGCTGCAGTTTCCCGACTTGCATTTCACTATAGCGTCCGTCAAAGCCGATTGGGAGCCTTAAGTACCTGCATAACGAGTACAGTGATTTCATTTTGCTCAAACATATTATGCACTTTGCCTGTGAAATGAGAACCGATTCAACGACTTGCCAAAACGACTCAAAAGGGATCTATCAAAATAACGACATTTAACTACTCACATTTATACCACATTCAAGCTATTTTACCCAATAACGACCAATTATTAACATTTTAAAAATTTATTCTTCCCAATAAATCAATTTCACCGAGAAGCATATTTTAAGCGCATAAACATCACGTTATTTTTTTGTTTTAACTTCCTTCTTTTCTACCCGCAAGGTTTAATTTCAAGAACCGGTGCAGTGAGTACCTACGAGTCAAATTTACATTTCTTACTTCATTTTCTCTCAATCCAAATAGTACAAAGTAATGGTTTGCTAAGTAAAGACATTTTTAATCATACAGAACGAATATTAAAATTATTTAATTGAATAAAATTGATAACTTTATACCAAAACTACAATTTACTTTAGTGAATAAAGATTTTCGTAACTTTTCAAATCTTTTTTGTGTATAATAAACAAATGCAAACAATTTATTTTTTATTTTTATATATTTAAAAAGTTTTAAAATAATTTTCTTTTCATTTATACAGTAACCCCATATTATCTCGTGTACCTTTATTTTTAAATTCTAAATTCAATAACTAAATATTTCATTTTAGTCATTCTTTAATTAATTCAACAAGTAAAAATTAAAAATTAAAAAAATCCATTTGCATTCATTTTGACCCTAGCAAACTGTTTTGAAAATCTTGGCAAACTGCTAACTTTAATCTTTTCCATTTTGCTAAGATTTGTTTACGAGACGACATTTAATTTATTCCCAAGATGAAAAGCGCTTGGAGGAAAGGCCAATGACCTTTCTCACCGCATCGCCATCTATCAGCCTTTGCCTACGGTGGTGGGCTGATAAGAGACGCCGTGAGGAGTCGTCGTTTATCGGGGATGAGGGGCCCTTCATCCCGTGCTGACAACCAAGGGGATATAATCCTGATTTATATGCGTCCTATGCATATCAAATACAATTCAACAACGCTTTTGTATACGCCAGATTTACCAATGAGACCATCTAACGCAACACAACTTGAAAACTTTGTACGAATAAAGTGGTTTTGTTTCTTCCTTACACACTAAATATTGATCCAACGAAAAAATAAAATGACAACAGGAATCGCCCTATCCTTGACATGCTTTTTATGTGTGGCTTGCCAGCTTACTGGAAATATGAAAATTTAATTATCAAATAATCATGTGAATAATATTTGATAAAATGAGTCGATAAGTTTCTTATTTATTTAAATGTAAACGATAAGAATCGGAAAGAGATATCAAAGGAACCGAAATACCTTCATAAATTTATTTTTTCTTTTCTTTTTTTATTTTGACTCAAGTCTGACCAGTTTATAACGGTGAATTAAATTTTTTTTAAAGAAGGTTAAATTTAAGGATATTAACAAAAAAATATCTACCGTAAATGAAATTCTTAATATCATGTAATGTGTGTAAATTCGTGTAATTATCCAGTTTAATTGCTATGTTACTATAATTGAATGCTAGTTTCGTAATTACAAAGTCCAGAAAGTTTTTCGTTAGAGCCAGAGAACCCACATAGCACTCTGACATGCCATGGATGTCCAATGAATGTTAGTCATGGATATGGTGAACATTTACTGGACATCCAGAAAAGGTCCAACCACATCCTAAAAACATTCATTTCACTGCCAAATGTCCCAGGAGTTGACATCCACAGGACATCTAGGGGATGTCTAATGTGATGTCTCATAGACATCCAATAGATGTCATAAATGTACATCCATTAGTTTTAATGAAAGAAATATTATTTTGTGACCGCTTATTAGACCACCGGTACGATGAGGGTCACGAGAGATAGAAAGAAGCCCCGAGGCTAGGAGTTCTTGCCCAATCAGGGAAGGGCCCTGATTGGTCAGTCCACCTAGATGCGGCACCTGGAAACAGGAGCCAGTCTACTCTTATCCACCTTCGGATATGCATCATCTGAGTTCCTCACGGAACAAGATGGCCATCCGCCGGACAGACAGTCTCGCCTATCGGGCACAGGCCTGTCGGGACTCCCTGATAGGTCCTGCACCCGACGGTACCTGATATAAGGTTCGACCCCTGCATCACATGCAGGGCTAGGCCTAAGATGGTGCAACCGAGTATAGCTCCTCGGTTGTGGACACAGTGCGACGCCGATTCGTCGGCAGCATGCTAAGAGCCAGGCAGAGTCATGAGGAAGGGGTGTGACTAATAAAGATTAGTCAAACTGACCTATGTC
Source organism: Geophilus carpophagus (assembly GCA_034687075.1). Taxonomy (NCBI): domain Eukaryota; kingdom Metazoa; phylum Arthropoda; class Chilopoda; order Geophilomorpha; family Geophilidae; genus Geophilus; species Geophilus carpophagus. Next base: position 32,559 of record JAQFZN010000303.1, read on the forward strand.
TCTGAGCGGTTATTATTATGCTCCGTCCCCCTCGCCGCTTCTCCATGCCCAAACCTGATGGTCAAGCAAGTGACGGTCATAATTTTAATACAAATGGGAATTTATTGAATGTTCTTTGCTTGAACATCAAATATGTAAATACCTAAAAGGTGCCAGTTAATGAATCATTGCGCAAATTAAATAAATTAGCTTGAAATATTTTCTAAATTTTGATTTTATTACATAGCTGCTTTATTTTTTATCTGTATTCTGAATTAATTGATCTTTCTATTACAAGTCTTCGAATTTTATTGGTGCCAGCCACAATTGTATACAACTTTGCATCTCGTCAATGACGTGCAACTGGATATTTATTGACATATCCGTTTTCACCTAAATAAATCATAAGTTACATTAGAATTGATTGTATTATTGCATTTGAAATGAATTATTTTACCCAAGCATTGTATTGCTTCTTCAGCAACTTCAACAGCTCGTTCACTGCAGTATAAAAAAAACACCAGCACAATCCTACAGAAGATAAACAACTTGAAAAGATTTTTTTAAATTTTTTTAAACTAATTAAAAAAATATACTCGATTATTAAAATGCCCTTTATCTGCTGCTCTTGCTATACTATATAAATATGACCGACATACACTTATTTTAGTATACATATCAGCAATTCTTAATTGCATCATCTGTAAATAAAATTAAAAAATAAAGAATAATTTAAATAAATTTCAAATTAAATTTGTTTTATTTTTATTTTCAAAACCTGAAATTGTTCAATTTTTTGACCAAAAACTTCTCTCAAATGGACTTTATTCTTTAAAATATAATAATACATTAAAATAAAATATTTGAACATTAAATTAATATTCATCTTAAGCAAATCATCATTTATATTCCCAAGTTGCTTGGCTATCGCCCGTGCGCCAATGTAAACAAACGGTAGAATTCGAAACTACATTAATTCCCTAAAACCTCTACAGATGGCAGAATAGCATAAGAACCTTATGATACTGTGTAATGAAATCTTCTCATTAAAAGCAGCAGTAAAAACATCAATAGAGAATTTTAAAATAAAATTAAAAAAATAGCAAAATAAAAATAAACAAAATAAAAAATTAACCTAATAAGAAAAACAAAAAACTCCTAAGTTATACTGATTAAAAACACACCCATCCAACAGCTGCAACAAAAAACAAAACAACATTGAATGGAACATAAATTACCAAAAACCACAGAAGAATTCTTATCCAGTTACTATATACTTTCAAGAAAGGTCATAATAAAAAATTTTAATATCTTTGCTCCTCCATTAAAAAATAAAAACTAAAAAAAAAATTAAAAAAATCCCAGGAACCTAAAAATAGCTTTTATCTTAGTTACGTGAATGAAGTGTGATATAAACACTCTCTCGGGTTTTGTCCAGGCCAGTCTAAATGTTTCCTATCTGTGTTTCCGCTTACTAATATCAATATGTGACTACTTTTTTCTCCTTTAAATAAATAAAATAAATTAACCACTTACCTATATGCGGAGAATCAGGATGTGATTGGACGTGATTGTAATAAACACCGTTATTTCTTCCATTTCTTCCAACTATTTGACTGCTCTTTACATTTTCCCTATTACTCTGCAAAGAAAAATAAATATATTTAAAATTAGAATAAATAATACCTCTTAAATAATGTCATTGCCGTGTACATACAAAAAATATAAAACATTATTGCACTTATTTTTTATGACAGGTTAAGATAAAAAACAAGATTCTTACGCAATAGAGTTCACTTCTGGTAATTTATCAAATTAAAATCAGGAGCTGGGGCAACCCTCTCACTAAATGGCACTCAGCCAACACTTTAACACGAGACCAGGTTCATTAAATGAATCATTTATAAGAATGGAAGGTTCTTAAGGGGCAGGTGCAAAACTTCCTTCACAAAATCCAAACGGAAGTCTTTAATTCAAGTGCAAAAATTTAAATTATTATTATTTCCTTTTTTAAAAAAATGGCGATGAAAAATAAATGCGAATCGTACACATCTCCCCAGCTAATATTTTATATTGGTGCAATATTGGCCAAATATAGATTAAATATTGGTACAATATAGGCATGCAATATTGTACCAATATTCAAATGAAACAACATGCAATATTGTTTCCAATGTTGACCCAATATTTTATCCAACATTAATGTAATATAGGTAGCAATAATTAAATTTAAATTATCACAGTAATGCTAATAATAATTTTTTTTTAATTTTTCTAATTTTATATTGTTTAATAAGAAATAGCATTAAATATTATTTACACTGCCAAAAAAGTGGTGTGCATAATTTTAAGGCAATTATAAGCTGAACATTATTGACATGTTCAGCACTCAACACATAAAAACCTTTTTGATCAAGGTTAATTTTTGTAAGTTAAGTACACTTTATAATCCTATCCTTGCAATGGGCAATGTATTAGTTGACTGTTACTTGAATGGTGTGAGAATCAATCAATCAACATTTTAATTTTATTTTACATTAATTTTGTATTACGATTATATTTACTAATTTAATAAAACATTTCCTATTTATTTCTTACATAATAAATAGTAGATCTGTAGTAGATCACAAATAAAACAAAAAATCATTTTGAAAATTTACAAATAATAGTTTATATTGGGTAAATATTTGCATGCCAATATTGGCTGGATATTGGCAGTACAATATTGGGTATATATTGTTTTGCCAATATTGACTGTATTGGTATTATAATATTGGGTATATATTGTGATGCCAATATTGGCTGCATAGTAGCATCACAATATTGGACATATATTGTCTTGCCAATATTGGCTAGATATTGGTTATATATACATATACAAGGTCATTGTGCCCGTCCAAGGACGGGCGGCAAGGCACTACTTTCAAGAACATTCCAATTTTTAATTTCTGTTCTAACCTAATCATTGAACCAATTGAATTAACACTGACTCGTGGGTTAAAATCTTCGATACCAGAGATTGCACAAAAATGAATTTCAT
>JAQFZN010000304.1:0-35571 GCA_034687075.1 Geophilus carpophagus
AAATTGTTGAATTTCATTGGTAAATTGTTGAATTTCATTGGTAAATTGTTGAATTTCATTGGTAAATTGTTGAATTTCATTGGTAAATTGTTGAATTTTATTGGTAAATTGTTGAATTTCATTGGTAAATTGTTGAATTTTATTGGTAAATTGTTGCATTTAAGTGGTAACTGGTTGCATTTCATCAGTAAATTGTTGCATTTTATTGGCAAATTCACTGATAATAATTTCATTTTATACATAAAATTTTAAATATTTTATCACTGCAATTGAAATTTAACCATCATTAAAAAACAATCATATTAACTTAATACATTTTTTTTCTCATTTAAATCTCATTAAATTTAAATCTACCATCCACTTTCAAACTAAATACTTGACAATCATCTTACATTCCCATCCACCCTCATTCCAATTTTTTCATCCAAACAGATTATATTAATACCAAAAGCAATTAAAAATGCCAAATTGTTTCATACATCTAAAATAATTTATAAACATGATCATGTCACTTCAATCTTCAATGAAACTCATCCTAAATAATTACTTTTTCTTATCAATGATAAATGAGATGGCTTTTTTTTTATACAAGAGATTTGACCAGACTTAAAAAAAGAAAAAATTGTCAACGACTGCATTCCGTTGTTTGTAACCGGAAAAATTCATCTTGTTTTCGATTTATTATACGAGCTGAGTAACTAGGGTTGATGCGACAGCTTTAATTTGTTAAGCGGGGATGATGTTCCACAGAGAGAAAGAGAAAGAGAAAGAGAGTGCGTCATTTTTGAATTGTCTCGTCCAAGTAGAAAATTGGAAAAGGGGAAAGAGGGCGAAACAAGTCGAGTGTAATGGAAGAGAAAATATGAAAAAGCAATGAAAAATAAAGCGTGATAAAACACACACAAATTAACTCACTACGTGTTCATAGAATATTTATTAAAGAGATATAGGAATATAGAATTTTTATTTTAAAATAAAGATTTTATTGTTAGAATTGTATTTAAACTGTATTTTATTAATTTATAATCTTAGAGCACTTAAAAAAACATTTATTGTTGCTTCCGATCAACACGAAGTTCTGCCATTTTTGTTTTTGACGTCATAAGAGTTAGCTATAATACAATTAAAAGCACAAATTATCACGTCACGTACTAAAAATGGCGATTTCTGTTGACTTAGGTTAAAAATTCCAATAAAAAAATCCTTTTTTAAAATGTTATCTACTTATTACAATAAATAAAATTGAAAGCTAATTTTTTTAATTAAAATTAAGTAAAAATTTAGTAAAATATTGATTAAATAAAAATTTATTAATTCAATAAAGTGCATATATGATAATAATTATCATCTTGAGAACACTCGCAGCTCAAGGTGATGCAGTACGAGCATAAAAGCCGAGATGAATTCAAATAGGTCATAATTTTTGGCTGTTATAAAGCAAATACCATAGAAAATTTATTGTCAAATTTTGCCCGTTGGACGTTGGGAATGAAATTGGTTCGATTGACCAAGTGAGTGACAGAAGGCCCTTGCTCTATTGGCCCTCACGTGGCGTAGAAATTGAGTCAGTTTCTCTCTCGATGATGATAAATGACTGCGCGGAAAACTGATCGTCCGCGCTCTCAACAACTTAACTTAGCAGACACAAAAATGTCATTATTGTGTGATCGATTTAACACATATAAAATGTGTGCATTTCTTTGTATTATTCATCATCATTAGATGCAATAACAAGAGGGAAAAGCCAACAGCTCAAAGGTGTTTTTTAATTATATTTTAATGTGCGAAATTTACATTAATTAGATAATATTATACTTTGATAATAAAATGGTGGCAACCCCGTGACCTGGGACAATGGTTGCTTCTAATAGGAATAAATACATTTTATTTAAATTAAATTTGCAATTTATAATTTATAATTTATCTAAAATATTTTAAGAGTTTAAAGTTTGGAAATAAATAAAAAGTTGAAGAGTTTGTAATTTTGAGTTGAATTTTTTGGGTTGAGAGTAATAAGTCACTGCTCAAAAGTGAGATGATATAGGTACCAGGTGTGCTCAAGTACTTGTGTGTCATTTGGTGAGGCTCAGTGGATCAAAGAAAAACAGGAAACTGGCTTCTGGAACAATCTCACACAACTATTTGTTGAAAAAATAATGAAATCTTTTATCCCTTGTCTAAGAAAATGGGTGAACAAACAATAAACTTTACTAAATGTATTGGAAATATTTTAGAAACAACAAAATAAAATATTGAATTTATTTGCAATCTATTTTATTACAAAAACTCATGCACATGCGCCGTATTGAGTTGAACCGAAACTTCCGGCTTCGAAGAGGCCATGTTTGTTTAACTTAGATCGACAGCTTTGTAATTACGGTTTTAAAACGTTTTCGCAGTTTTATTTTGAAATTATTATTTATTAATAAAAAAAGGTGATTTTATTTCATTTTACAATATTTATTTTAAAAATCAATAGGCAATCAATAAAAAAATGGTTGTTTACTTTAATCAAATAATAAATTAAGAAGTTAATCGGAAAAGAGATTATTGAGTCTTGAAAATGGAGTTGTTTGTCTGAAATTCGATTGATCAAACATAAATAGGTCTGATATTGATCCAGATAGACCCGAAGCTTGTCATACAGCTGAATTTTCTTGGCTTTTGTGTGCCCAGTAAACAGACTCGACTCGAGCAATGGCATTATTTCCAGTCTCAGAGTATAATGTCTAGGTAAGAAAGAAATGGAATCGATGTCAGCAGCAGTGAAACTCGTTTGTTCGTGACCAGTGTGCAATCACATGGGTCCTGTCTCGAGGTATAGAATTTAATTCACGAGCGATGAAGGTGGTTTTGTGGGGCAAGTTATGTTTCTCTCAGGTGGTGTGCTTTGACCATCAACTCGATACTGTGTGGAAATATTTTTTTCTTCTTTTCCTCGTGTAATAGTGAACGAAATGAGATACGAGGTCCCGATCAAAGTCGATAAAATTCTCATAAAATGTTTGAGTGTGCGCATTCACAATGATTAACGATCGTGTCAATGTATATACTTGAAAGGGATATTTTTCATTTCATTAAACATTTTACGGTTAACCTTTTAACTTTATTCATTTTACTGTGAATTTTTTTTTTCAATCAATTTGCAATTTTTATTTTTTGCTTATTAAAAAAAGGAAATAGAAAGGGTGAGTAATGACGAAAGGAAACAATATTTGCTTGGTTGTTGGTTTTAATAAAAGTAATTAAGTAAAGTATAGACGTATGCGATATTACGATTAATCGCAATGCGATATATTTTTTAAATTATCGTTGCGATTAATTTCACAGAAAAACAAATGCGATTATCGTAATAGTGCAATATCGCAATTTTGCGATATTGCGATATATGCGATATTCGTGATATGTTGAAATATTGCAGTTTATGCGATATTTACGAAATTTGTGATATCAAAATATTTCAAAATTATTAATCAAAATTATTGATTAAAATAATTAAAACTGCTATCAATATCACAAAAATTGCAAGAATCGCAATATTGTAAATAATCGCAATACCGATAATAAACGTAATATCGCAAAAAATCGCAAAAATGTTGCAAATTTTTGCGATTTATATCGCAGCTTATGATAAAAGGCATTTTGCGATGTACCGCAAAAAATCGCAATGTGTACAATTTCGCATAGCCCTACTAATACAGCAACCAACGTAAACAACAATAAATTAATTAATAATAAATACATAAATTAATTAATTAATTAATTAATTAAAGTTAAAATGTATAAATTGAAATTTATTTCTATTTGCAGGTCAAAATATTACATAAACTTTAATAGTAACAAAAATTAATTGAAATGAAACGTATCCAATAATTGCAGAAAATAAAATGAAATTTGCATTCATGCTTTGTTGCGCAGCATAATTAAAGAAATGCAAAAGCATTCTGCTTTAATAATACTGCACTAAATAATAAATAAAAAACAAAAAATATATTGTTTTTCATAATAATCATTAAAAGTTAGCCACAACATAGCACTTATTTCAGTGTTTTTACTTGAAAATAGCATTATCAAAATATTCGGGCATTAATTTGCATCAACAAAGTGCCTCATGTTAAAAATTGAATGGGCAAATTGTGTTCACCAAATTAAACTTGTATGTTCATTCAAGGCTGCCAACTGAAGCATAAACTGCACTAAAGCTTTGCTTTGCAATGGAATTTCGAATTTCTGACTTGAATTGCTGTATCACGTTAATAACATACTAAAGTGAAACCTACCTGTGAGTGGCTAGTTATAGTGAGTAGATAATGGCTCAAGTTGAGTAGCCAATTAATTGATACAATCAACAAAGTTTGAGTGTAGTAATTGACTTTGAGGATGCTTCAAAGTAATCCAAGTTTGAATTATTCAGTAGAAAGTTGGTTAGAATGAAGAGCATGTTTCAATTATGTCAATAACAAACAAAACAACAGTTTCCAGGTAATTAAATTTCTTTATTACAATTGCTTTCCTAAGAAAACTTTTCCAAATTACTTGACACATTTAACACAACTAAAATGAGATAAGTTTCACGAGTCTCATGTTATTCTTAATCTCGCTGAGTACAGTTGAAATAGAAATTCAGTTTCAACAACATCTCATTTCGAACATAGCACATGTACTTTGCATTATTTTTTTTCTTTTCTTTCCTATTTCAGCACATAATTAGACTTTGAGCAAACATAAAACTCAACAAAAGATCGTAAAAACTTGCAAGCATGAGAACTGATGCCGAGAAAATGTGTCTCGTCGTCAATGTCTCCAGACAGAGAAAATCATTGACTTTACTCACTCTACTAAACCTACATTTACAGAAATCCGAGAAATGCTTTGTAAAACGACACCATATACTACATCAAAGAGATTCGGTTTGATTCCCGACAAGCGTTAATAGTTATAAAGGATAAAAAATGTAATCCTATATCTCTAATAACGGATTTAAATCTAGGGTTATTTTTAAATTCAATTTTATTTTTATAGCGATGTAGTGCGGTTTGAAAATTCCAATAACCGTCACCAGATTGAATTTCAACAAACTGCGTAATAATATTTATTATAATAAACTATATAAATACGGTAAATCTCTATTTTACATTTTAAATTCAATCTCGGAAGGATTTACGAGATAGATTTTTTTATTGTATTTTTTTATAGCGAAGTAGTGCGGTTAAATGTACACAAAATTTCATCAAACGGCGCCATTGCAGCATGCAGCTGAACTACGGTAGTTCATTTGTTATACAAACAGTAAAGTAAACAGCAGCAAAACTTTATTTTCATCTTTTCCTGTACAAATTTTCATAAAACAAATTTGATTTAATATATAGATCCCTGCTGATATGAATCCTCAATTTGTCTCAGAGTTTAGCACGGCAATTTTTTCTAAAAAATGTGTAAATAAACACAGATGTAGCAAGCTAATTACGGTATAACTCACCCGGCGTATTTTGCGTGGGAACAAACGAGCTTGTTCACACGTGTTTGTGAGTTTCGAGTCAAGGGATTAGTCAGAGTAAATGATGGCAAAGGGGACACACCCCATCATTCAGAAAGGGAATTCAAGTAGTTTGCTTCTTTTACTACCTTTTTCTTACTTTATATGTGTCTCGTTACAATGGCGCCCATTACTCGATGCTATTCGACCTTAAAGGCGACAGAGGAGATGACCCTGTATCTGCAATTGGTGCTTAACTTAGGTTTGTAAAAGAACCGATACTGCAATTAACGCCAAATTTGGTTGGTACCTCGATGTTTGTGGTGCCGCGTGTTATTGCATGCGAGCAGACGAGCAGCTGCACCAAGCACACACATGAGACCAATTTTACAAGAATATAGTGTTCTCAAAGCGAGGTGTGCAACCGTTCTTTCGACTGCTTGGTCTAGAATTTAGAAAGGTTTGTAAAGAAATTTTTGATTTAGGATTTGACATAAAAATTTTACTGTGTATGGTTCAATTTTTCATTGCGCAGGGTTTTGTTTAGTGGTGATATAAAAGTTTTAAAAGGCAAATGATAAGGTGTATGGTAGTTGGAATGGGGCATACAAATTTTGTGGAGGTTAGAGTGAAAAAATACGAGGTTTGAGTTATTTTTTGGGCTGCTTGGGAGGGAAAAATTAGTTTAGGGTTATGTGTTTGGTAGTAAAACTGTCAAATGGGTTAAGTTGTTGGAAAATAATGCAGGGATTAAAAGATGATAAATGAGGAATGGATCATATTTGGGAAATTGAATCTTTTGGGTTTTTTTTATGTGAATTTAACTAGTGTTGTAAAAAGATGTTGATTGTAGTTTCAGTTATGAAAGTCGATAAAATAATGGTAAAATAATGAGTGATTTTTAACAAGAAGAAGTGGGATAAAAATTTTTAAACAATTTTAATAATCAATAATCAAAACAATAAAAAGTAATTAAAACTTTATAAAACCAAAACTAGATAATAATTCAAAATGATTGAAATAATTTAAAATCAACAAAAAATAATTTTAAAAAATTGTAAAAAGATTGATGAAATTTAAAAAAAAAAATTCAAAAAATTCAAAAATATTCTAAAAATTTCAAAAATGGGCAAAATTTCAAAAATTATTGAAAAACTTCAAAAATTATTGAAAAAATTCAAAAATTATATTAAAAAATTCAAAAGTAATTAGAAGCAAAATCAAAAAATTCAACAAATTGAAACAAAAATTCAACAAATTGAAACAAAAATTCAAAAATCAAGTAAACTTACACAAAAAAAACACTCTAGTACAATCTCACTATATTTTTATTTTTTTTTTAAATTTCAAGTTATCTCTATTTCTAATCATTAATAACACTTAACCCCAAAATTTTTTTCCTGTTGACAAGAAGTAGATAAAACCCAACCTCTTCCACTTACTACTTCCCAAGCAAATAAAAAACTCGAGTTAAAATTTCTAAAACTATTTTGTATTCACCCAGCCACACAGGAAATTAGGAATTAGAAAAAGCAAATTGAAAAGCTGTTAGACTCCACTTCTCTGCTCAGAATGAAGAATCGTTTGAACGAATTGAAAAAACTGCTTGCTTGCACAAGAAGTTTAAAATGAAATGTTTTAAGCAATACCAAATGTGACATACTCGACTTGGACGAGCCTTGCTTGTCATTCTATAAATTCTGCCGATTCCAGACACTGCTCTTATATTACTTGTTTGCTTCGAGGAATGTGACTGGAATAAACTGACATCTCGCACTTTATTGCCATCAATCTTTACACCAAATTATATCACAGAATAAACATACATCTCGACTCAAATCATAATTCCATTTCTAATAAATAAATAAACAAACAAATAAATATCAAATCTGATAATAATAAAATGTAAAATAATAATAATATTAATAATAAAATATCGATTTAACTCTCAACCGACTCCATTTTTTTTCATCCATTTTTATCTCGAGGCGGCCATTGCTTCGTATATTCGATATCTTTTCCCTCACTTCCATTATCGTTCTACACAAAAGCATGAACGTGCACTATTCCAATCTCGTTTCATAATACGTACAATCCACAAGCATATGAAAATTCCATCTGGTGGACCAAAAAACTGCTTTACAATGCTAATGCAGCCAAGACAATTTCACGTGTTGTTCTATTTAAGCGTTGTTGCAAAGCAAGTTTAATACAGGTCCACCTTTTATGCTTGAAAAGAGTTGCGTATCACTTTTTTCTCTTTTCTCTCTAAAACCTCATTTCTTCTTGCTTTTCGCTTTAGACAAATTTTTTTTTCTCTCTGAAGTGCATAGTTACATATAAAAGGATTTTCTACCTCAGTTGAAGGAAAATAACGTTTCATTTTTTTATGTTTTTATTTTTTTTTAGCTTTGGTGTTTTGTATGAATTTTTATTTTTTATTTTATTTCTACAATTTATTCAGTGGAAAATTTTCAAATCTCCATTTACAATTTAGTAAGTTGTGTATATGGTAAATTTATTGGAAAATTTTGTTTTTATATTTGAATTTTTCAATTTTTAATGTAATAATGTTTAGATGAATAAAATTTTATTTTGATTTGGCAGAAATAAAGAGAAATGAGATGTAAATTTTCAAAGTTCGGTTTTATCTTCCATATTTAGCTGACTGAAAATGCCACTTAACTCTTATTTATTTCCTCCAGCATTGCAAATATTTGTCTAGAGATTTATAAAGCTAAAAGATTCAACTTGAGTTTATTTTTTAAAGTAATGCACATTCCTTGCTACATTTTAAAACTTTGTGTAAATAATGTTGAAATATAATTAACTTTTCGTATTTATCACGAGAAAAACAATTATAATTTTAAATGGTTTTTATTGATTATAAAATTGTTATTTTTTCTCCTTTTTTTTATAGAAAAATCTTGAAAACAAACAAAGCAAATAAAAAAACAGTTCCGGGTCTTTATCCACATAAAAACTAAACCAAGTTTATGGGATCAATATATCAACATTAATACAACATAAACATTTATTTACAAAACCACAACTTAATATTCACAAAACGAAAAAACAATCCAAAATATTTTTGAAATTTACAAATGTGACAAGCGATAAATAAACTAGAGATGTTTATGACGTCACAAATTGTGCTATTACGTTACATGCATTAAAAACCACAACAAATGAATTTTTTCTAAGTTTTAAAGATTATAAATGAATAAAACAGTGACTAAATAAAATTCTAATAATATAATTTTTGTTTTAAAAGAAAAACGTTTTAAATTATCGAGATTTTTTGAAAGAATTTTACGTGCTTCACACAAAAAGCAGCAGCCATGTTTGTTTTCAGCGCAGTATAAGAACAGTATTTTTATTTTTTCTCTTCTTTTTCATCCCATCATTGCGAAATCAATGTCTGTTGGACTCAGCAAAAGCAGAGAATCTGAGAATTTGGTGAAAAGTAAAAGAATATTTTTTTCACGACTCAGCACTAAAGTGATTACAGTACCAAATTACTGGTAGCGGCTTGAAAGATGAGTACACGAGTGAAAATGTATTTTTTCTACCTTCTTTTTCAATTTTTTTTTCCTATACCAACGGCTGAATCATTATACTTCATTTGCAAGAAGTTGTAGCACTTGCTGTTAATTAAAGCCAGCCTTCGTTTTAATTTAGCAATTAATTTCATTCATGAATGAGTGCATAATTTTCTTTTTTTCCAATCCATAAAGAAAGTGCACAGCAGATGCAATGTAATTTTTTGAAAATTTTTTAAATGAAGCAATCATTCAAAAACAATGTTTTGCCACGTTTTTCTAATGAAAAGTTGCTAATTAATTTAAACGTTTGTTTTAGCAATTGAAGCGTTGTGAGCAATTAGTTTGCTTCTTGCTAAAGCTACTCATTTGCATTATAATACATATTTTGCAAGGTATTATCATTCAATGGGTGTTGTTAACTCTTTAAGTGATTTGCTGAGGGATTAAATGTGTATCATGATTGACGGGTTTTGCCGTAAATCAATCAGAAAGTCATTCAATCATCATTTATCATCGAATTCATATTCAACAAGTCAATCAATGCGGATGAATGAATAAAATGTGGTTAATCAATAAATGGAAATTAGTTTCGAATTACAGTATTATGCGAATTTAATACATTTGAAAAGGTTGATTGATTTATTTAATTATTTTGTAATAAAAAATTAAATTTAGTTTCAAGAGAAGAATAAATAAAAAATTAATCTCTCAAATTTATTTATTTTTACTACATGGAAAAGTAAACAAAACTTGATCACAATTATGTAACTATTTTTGAAGTAAATTATTATTCTATTAGAATTTATGATATCAATCTTGCATATTATGTTCAAAATAAAGCATCCAATACTGGATCATTTTTTGAACTATGATTTCAGTACTAGAGTTTTCAGTGATTAAACACTTATCATGTTACACTTAAACGTGTTAAGGCATGTTCACATACACGTGTTGGCCTGTTCACATGATTCTACGACAAAACTTCGCTGGCAGAACCTCGCGTGACATAATATCTCGACCAAAACCTTTGCATGTAAAAATTGCACGTACAAGTAAAGTATTAAATTTTAATATCGTAATTTTTATTAATAATTGAATATTAAAAACTTCTTAAATGTTTTTTTCATCCAGCCTGCAATTGCAAATTGTGTGCAACACCTCTCAGAAACTGCACCAACCCTTCCACTCCATCAAAATTTATAAAAATAGTAGAATGTATTCAAAATAATGTAAGAGATCCAGGGGCGGACTAAGGCCTAGGCAACCTAGGCACGTGCCTAGGGCCCGTAATTTTTGGGGCCCGAAAATTAGGTTTTGTACCAGGGTTGCCAACACGGATACTCTGGGTTTGGTGACAAATCCCAGGGCTCCAGGTGGACAATTTTTTTTTGAAAAGAGCAGAAAAAAAAGGTCTCCTGAGAAAATATTATTTCCTGGCAACCCTGTGTGTCATGACTGGAAAATAGGCCCAGAATTACAGTTTTGCCTAGGGCCCGCTGTAGCCTTAGTCCGCCCCTGAAGAGATCATGAAACTTCTATAAATTTGCAATTGCAGGCTGGAGTTAAAAAAACAATTAAGAAATTTTTAATATTTAAATATTAATAAAAATTACGATATTAAACTTTAATACTTTTCACGCGATATTTTAGCGAGCGAGGTTTTTTGCGTGCGATTAATTCACTGCGCGAGGTTCTGCTGGCGAAGTTTAGATGTCACACCCTGTTCATATAGATGCATTGTGCGCAAAAGTAACATGTCATGACCTTTGCATGCGGAGAATTTGGAGTTGACAAGAGGTCAACTCCAATGTGTCTAATGCGCCTTTGCTTCATGACGTCAGTGTTTTTTAATCAATCATGAATACATCAAAAATACATGTGGGATTTACTGCATACAAGAAATTAATCCTGCAGCAAATTCTTTTACCAAAGTATAATATTTACTATACAATGGTCTATATAAAAACTTTTAACTTATTTTAGGGATTTTAAGTCAAAATGTAGAAGGCATTGCTATGGTTAGAAACACAGGATGTCAAACCATACATTTTTTTACTTGCAATACCCACACATGTATGTAAACAGGTAATGCTTAAATTTTTACATGTGAAACTCTACCTGCACTATGCTTATGCGTATATATGGACAAAGCTTTACACTTGACTGTACAGTTAATTTTTTTCATAAAAAACTTAAAACAAGTTAAAATAGATGATTGATCAGCATTTGTCCTTTCCAAGACTGAGTTTAGTTATATGGCTGTTAAAAACATCTCAATAATGATGGTGTTGCTATAAGTATTGCTAAACAAAATGGCAATAATTTTCACTGTAAATGAAAGCAACTAAATTTGGTTATAAATGCTATCAAAAAGATGGAGGGGCTACCAGGTCACAGAGAAATGGCCAGACAGTATTATATTAGCTAGGGTACTGTTAATAATATTGTTCATAAAGATTTGAATATGAGAACAAGTCGCAAAATATCTGTATGTCAACTGAAAATAGAAAAAACAAATTTTAGAAAGCTGTAAGAGAGGCAATTGGTAGGTGATAGAGTGGAGTTTGCAATAACTTTAGACATATGTAAAAGTAATAATTGTTGTGTGGTTACATAAAGCAATTGCAGTATTTAGTATATATTAATTTTTCACAATTTTTTTAAAATAAATGTTATATTTCCACTTTTATTACTTTCATGCCATTTACTAGCTTTAAAGATAATGATGTTTTTCTTTATGAAGCAATAAATAAATGATGATTTTAATTAATTTTTACATGTTTGTACCAAATTTTGAAAATCAACCTCTTATTTTTTAAGCAAGATGTAACTAATGGATACTGCCATACAGTAAACACAATTGTGAGACCATTTTGACTGGAAACATGAAAAATTCAAGTCAAGTTTCTAAATTTTTTATTGTTTAATAATTTCATATGAGAATTGGAGGTTTTATTTTTACAGGAACGATGTGTTATTATCTTAAGGACATATTATTATCTTAAAGACATTCTGCTGTGACTGTGTATGTACATTTTTAATAGACATGTTTAAAATGTCTTAGGGATGTCCTGGGAACTTTTGGATGTCTTGGAGATTTTAAAATTTCATGATATCAGAATTATTATAAACTGCAATTTGAATAAAATATTTCATTGCTTAGAATTATGCTTTTTTTCACTTTATTTTAATAAATAAATGTTATTTCATTAACATTATTCTAGGGTCATTAAAGCCTGAAGTTGTCCCCAATAATGAAGTTAGCTGATAATGAGTTGACAGTGATTTGCATATCGGCCATTCTATTCACTGCCTCCTTATTAGTAACTGCTATCAACGACCACTTATACGATGATGATGACGACGATGACGGCATGCTTCGAGTTTCAACGACCAGTGGCCAAGTTAAGGGGCTGCGACGACATGTTTTGGGCGAAGAGCTTCACGTATTTCTTGGAATTCCCTTCGGAAAACCTCCGCTTGGAGAGTATCGATTTCGACGCCCGCAACCGATCCCTCCTTGGCAAGGTGTGTACGAAGCGACACGCTTGCCAAACTCGTGCATGCAAGACAAGAATGAGTATTTTCCGGGATTTAGAGGTGAACAAATGTGGAACCCGAATACGAATATCAGTGAAGACTGCCTTTATTTAAATCTGTGGGTGCCGGCCAGGGTGCGCCGACAAAGGGACACTCCGGCCAGTGTTATGATTTGGATATATGGAGGCAGTTATATGAGTGGCACATCAACACTTCAGGTAGGTCATTAATTATTGTTGTTTTAAGTGGTATTAATTGAGGAATGTTGGTCAAATGTCATCTTTAGTGTTGCGATTTAAAGTAATGCGCCAGTGAATTCAAAATGTTGTTAAATTTATTACCGTTTTGTGTCATTCATCATTATTAGATGTAATTTAATGGCTGATACATTTCACATGGATCTAAATCAACAATAAGCTTACTTTTGTCATAAATTGATTTTGTGCTTTAAAGAAGTATGTTATGTTGTGTGAATGACATGTATAAAGAAAAATCAACAATTTATCTTGAAGATTTTTTAAAAAAAAGAAATTAAACAGGTATCAAACAAATTATTTAACTGATTATATAAGAATATTTTGGTTAATTTATTAAGTCTTGTAATTTACTAAAATTCTTGGGCTTTGATTTGTATTGATTGACTAAAATTTCTTTTGACTTGATTTGTATTGATTGACTAAAATTTCTTTTGACTTGATTTGTATTGATTGACCAAAATTTCTTTTTATTTGATTTGTTTAGATTGACCAAAATCTGTATTGATTGACCAGATTTCTTTTGATTGACCAAAATCTGTATTGATTGACCAGATTTCTTTTGATTGACCAAAATTTCTTTTGATTTGATTTGTTTAGATTGACCAGAATTTACTTTTACTTGATTTGTTTTGATTGACCAAAATGCTTTTTTGACCCAAGTAAATGCCTAGAAGCCAATAAGCTTCTCTGATGAATAAAAATAAAATGTAAACAACAAAAATTAGAATAATCATAAAAATTGCAAACTGCGAAAGCATTTCAATTTTCTTATGAAGTGTGTTACTCTTATTTTTACATTACATCAATACTTGCACTCTTGCCTAGAGGATGCCCTGATAAAATCCAATGTCCTTGTTTCAATTAAAGTCTCCAGGCAATAGAAAACAACACAGCAAGTTGTTGGCTTCTTGTTGACCACCTGACCAGGCATTGCCTATCTGAGGTGTGCAAATTCCCAGGGTTTCTTTTCTCCAAAGACCCTTTACTCATGCATGAAATTGTTGCTACCTCGGGCTATTTGTACAACGCAAGACAGTCAATTGCTGTGATAACCATAGTTTCTATTAAAAATAAAACTAAATTTGTCATCTATTTCTCATTCCAGGTATATGACGGCTCCATCTTAGCCACAATGAATGACGTAATAGTAGCGTCTTTCAACTACCGCGTAGGAGTCTTTGGTTTTCTATACTTCGGCACCGACGATGCACCAGGCAACGCCGGTTTACACGACCAAAAACTAGCTCTCGAATGGCTTCATGCAAATGTGCGAAGTTTTGGCGGAGATCCTAACTCAATGACCATATTTGGCGAGAGTGCAGGAAGCGGTTCAGTGACTGTTCATTTGCTTTCACCTGTGAGTCGCCATCTCGTTACGAGAGGAATTATGCAAAGTGGGTCGGTCAACGCTCCTTGGAGTTTCATGACTGCACAAACAGCGAAAACGCGCTCCTTAGCTCTCGCCAATCTGTTGGGATGTAACACGACTAATTTGGAAAAAGAAACCTCGGCCGTAGTTGCGTGTTTGCTCGATATCCCAGCTACGACGCTGAGTAACGGCCAATGGAGTTTATACGTATCTATTTTGACTTTCCCGTTCTGCCCGACAGTCGACGGTTATTTTTTAACGAAAACACCTCAAGAATTGCTACAAGATGGCGATTTTAAGCGAGAAAACATTTTACTTGGTTCGAACATGAACGAGGGAACTTATTTTATTTTGTATGATTTTATGAACTATTTCGATAAAGATGGGCCGAGTTTGCTCAAACGAGATGAAATGATGGAAATAGTGGGGTCGATTTTCAGAAACTTTTCGCACATTGAGAAAGAAGCGGTGGGATTTGAGTACACCGATTGGGAGGCACCGAGCGATGGTAGGATCAATCGGGATTCAGTCGGTGACATGGTGGGTGACTATTTTTTCGTGTGTCCCATGAACCACTTCGCGCAGGCGTATGCTGCTCAAGGTGTGAACGTGTACTATTACTACTTTACGCATCGCACCAGCGTAAGCCCGTGGGGGGCCTGGATGGGTGTCATGCATGGAGATGAGATTGAGTACGTTTTCGGGCGTCCTCTCAACCGCTCACTCAACTTCACGCAAGCTGAGCGCGAATTAAGTCGCCGCATCATGAATTATTTTGCAAATTTTGCAAAAACTGGGTAAGAGATAGAAATTATTTATTTATTTATTTAAAATTTACTTACAGGTAATGAAATACAAAGGGCCAGATTTACTTTGGGTATACCCGAGTTGCGTATTGCCTCTTCGTATCGGCTCAATTCGTAAATGATACGAAGCTGGGTATCAATATTTTTCAAGCAGCCAATCCAGAAGCATTATGCACTTTATATTTTCGAGGTGATCCATATAACATGATGGTTAGGTACCTAAAAATGTCACGTTACGCAAAATTTGTGTTATGCGAATTTGTATTATGCAGCAATTCTTGAACTGTGTTAGAGTGAACAGGGCCTTTTCTGTACATTAGGCAAGACTAGGCAGCTGAAAAAAATTTAATTTGAAATTAAACAAGCTTGGATGACAGGGGCAGAGAGTGATGGCAGTAAAAGGGAGGGGGCAGCATTTTTCAACTCTCGTAAGCCAGTGGTTTTTAACTATTTTTCTTAATTTACCTCTAAAGGCTTAGCAGTTTCTGATTAATAGGCTATTTAAAATAACATAATTGTTACTGAAGATAATATAAAATAACTTATTTTACAAAACTAACAGCATAATCATTTATTTTCTGTACATATAATCATTAGTTTGGTAATTTCAATGCTTCTGAGATTGATTTAAAATAAAGTTGTGGTCCCAATGTGCAAAAGAAACATTTTTTGGTTCTACCCAGTCTATCCCTAGAGTACCCATAGCAGAATGATATTCTGTGCCCATATCCCTGGTTAAGAACCACTGCTGTAAGCAATAGTGGGTTATCTCTCGTTACCACTAGAAACCATAAGCAGCAGAAAATAATTGCTACTGCTAGTGACCCTTTTTGTTACCAATTAAAATTACATCGCCAAGATGCATTTGAGCAAAAGTTTAGTGGAAATTTCACTAGGAAACCGCTAATAGCAAATTTTTAACATGATGAAAATTTGCTATTAGCGATAGCGTCCAGCGCTGGCTTTAGACAGTTTTGTGCTATATGCAACAACAAAAATTCTGCCCCTTATTTGTGAATGTTGATTAATCACCTATTTTAATTCGTTTTTCAGTTTTATAATATTTGTATTTTCTTACTTTTTCAAAATTTGCCCTCCTTTAAAATATGCTGCTGTAGGCAGTTGCCAACATCGCCTTTAGCTAAAACTGGCACTGATAGTTTCACTACTGATAGAGGTATTGGAATAGTGATATCCACAACCATCCTTGGATGAATGTAAAAAACAACCAAAAAATTGAAATTATTAATTTCGTAAAAGTTGTTCTAAATTACACACTGAGATTTTTTACTCTTATAGTCGAAGTAGTATCAAGACAGTCACTAATTTTCACTTGTTGGCCATTATTCACATTTGTAGTTTGATGATCTTTATCAAGAGTAGCTTTGCCTCGCATTGTTTTTTCTTAAAGTTTATCATTGGTCAAAATATAATCCATGATGGTGTGAAGACAAATACAGTATTTTCACCCATATAACCAGTGGTGTGCTGCCAATCAAGCAACAATTGGGGCCAGATTCACTAAACCAGGGGTCTCCAAACTTTTTAGCCTAAGAACCACATTGACTCTTCTATTAAAGGGGCACACAACCCAAAAATGATTTATTTTCTACTATAAGGATGGTATTTATTATGTATAATAGCAATAAATGAATCCCCATATTTCTTCTTTGTAATTTGTTATTTAAGAGTTACTGTGGAACTATTTCTTTGCTCAAGGTTAAAGTTGTGAGTTTACAAAGGGGGAAAAATACAACACGGAACAGCCAAAAGCAAACAAAACAAGTACAACAATGCCGGTTGTATCCAAGGTAAGTATCCGCTCTTCTGCTGTTACATGAGAGCTTGTTCCCCTACAAAAAATCAACATTATTTTGATTGGTGCCGACTCTGGCTGAGACAGCTAACAGCAAATCAGAAATAAAAATTACTTTTTAACTTATTTCTATTATTAAACATGTCAAATAACAAATATTCACATGTTTAATATTAGAAAAATATCCTCTTTAAATAGGAAAAAAATCATTTTTGGGTTGTGTGCCCCTTTAAGTTCTAAGGGCCAAGACCTAGCTAGCTCATCATACCACCATACTGTAGTTTTGAATTAGCTGGACCAAACAGGCTCCTGGACACCATCGCATATAACCCATGAACTATAGACGGTTACGTTACTCCGATTGTCTGTGGGTCCTCTTGTAAAGTCGACAGCAGTAACCAAGAGTGGGTACGGAGGCACTTTTAAGTTCGGGGCCCGGTACAGCTGTATCTGAAGAAACCCTCTGTCGCCGGCCTTGATTATTATACAAAATCCCAATTCCTCTGCAGGGTAAATGCGAGGGCAGGTCATCTAGAAAAACTTTTACTCAAAATAAAAATTAAATATTTTGATAAATGAAATAAATTTAAAGTTTTATTTCTATTTATATGTTTTATCTGAACTTAGATTGTCAGAAAACCCATAAAAACTTATAAGTTGTATATGTAATCTGCAGCTGTACAAGATTTTACAAATCCCATGGGGATGCTGGGTATATGCATGGACGAGTTAGGCAAAATATATTTTACAGCATTTTTAAAATCCGTGAGGTATGTGCGTGGGCAGGTTAGGTTAGGTTACAACTCAATTTCAAAAGTTTAAAAATTTACAAAAAATATTCATGCATTAATATTTCGTAGTCAAAAACTTGTAGGTTTTTTTCAAATTACATTGTAATAACTTTTGGCAGTCTCCAAATTGTATTAGCTCAGAGCCCTATTAAGGAAAAATCTGGCCCTGTACATTTAATTTTGTTTTATTTATATTAATTTGTAATTTAAACCAGTGACTTACAATATGTTAAATCATGGTCACAATAAATATTTATTGTGTCCATGATTAAACCATAATTCTAATTTCTAACATGGAGGTGATACTTAAGCTACGTTTATATTTATGCGAAGTAATAAATATAAATTCACATCATTAATTTGTAATCCAACATTAAGCGAAATGGTAATAATATATTTTGCTTTATATGGAAATTAAGACGGGAAAAAATCAATATCTGCGACAGCTTAGCATGCAATATTTAAAATGAAGTAAAGATTTATTTTACGATTTTCGGATTTGATAAAAGATTACCTATGACAACGACCGACGTAGATTACAGTAAGCTGAAATTCAGTTTGCAACTTCATAAAAGCTTATTAATTTTTCACTAACAACTCAGTGAATACATTCCCAAACTAAAACAACTTTTTGGATTATTTAAATTTATACATGTGTTAATATGTTATTTTAAAATTAATTTTATTCTACTACTTGTCAAACATCAAACACAAAATTTACTTTATAATAAATTAATTCAACACCATCGTTTACAAATTAAATTTGAAAAATGTTAAAATTTCGATTTGCAAAATGCCAAAATCACGAATGACTTATTCCCTTTCGTCAAATTAAACCTTCCATCATACAAATCATTACCTTAATCTCATGTCCGATAATTGGTTTTTATTTCAAACATCAATCAAAACTCTTTCTTCATTCCTCTTTATACAAAATTTCTATATCTTAACCAATAAAAAGAAATAAAATAAAAAAAAACATCTTTTGATAACAAGCAAACCAACTCAATCTTGAACCCAATCCAAAACGAAAAAGCAAAAAAGAAAGAAATAAAAGGAACTGGTAAATGGGAGGTGGTGAGAAACTGCATGTAAATTTGTAAGATGAAGAATATTTAGCGTAAATGAGACCTTTTTCTCTCATGCCACCTTCCGCTTGAACGCATATAAAACGCCCATTGCGAATGATTCGCCAACCGTGCCCATTCCCCATTTATCGATAAGTTTAAGCTCTTCATGAGGTGGAGATTATTTCCCGCACTATTGTTTCTATTGAATTGAGGTTGCGAGGAAATGAGCTTTTTATCCTCGCCAAAAGAGAAGGCGCATTTCCTGGCGCCAGCCGCCATCCTCATTCTTCGGTCATAATGCTCCCTTCTTTTTCTTTTTCTTCTTTTAAGCTTTTCACTGCCCCAATAAAATTATCGGCACTAAGGCAACGTGTCTTGGTGTTGAGGGGGCAAAAAGAGAGAAAAAAGTAAGGTGAGATTCATTTCATTAGCATGCTATTGCCCTTCTTATAAATTATGCACCACTTTCTACATGATTAGGTTATAAGGAATATGCTTTTCTTGTGAAATATTGAGATTCTTGTGTGCATGGCGAAATTTAATGAAATGCAAGCTGGATTGATGCAGGGTAGAAGGGAAGATATTTAATACATAGGGAAAATCAATAATTAGTTTAATGCAAGTACATTTCATGTTTTAGAGATTGAAAAAAAATAAGAAAATTTGGTTTTAGGTGCTGGTTTTAATTTTAATTTTTAAATTGCCTGGGTTTTATTATTCATATACATTTTTTCTTTTGAACGAATTTTTTAATGATTTTTTTTATTAATTTAAAATTTCCAGTTGCCTTTAAGTGATAATATGAGTAGAGATAAATTTTTAACTGGGGCATTAATAATGATGAAATGTTTAATTTATTAATAATAAAATTGTTGTAAAAGTTGATAAGAATCGTTTCATCAGATTTTGCTAATTTATTTCAAATATAAGTTCAATTTGATAAATGATTGCATAAAAGGTGCAGCTCAAAATCTCAAATTGTTTCGCTTATCAAGAATGGCACTAATTGTGATTGTGAATGCATTATTAGGTTAAAGTGTTTGTCCCATAATGATTCGTAATGCGAATTTAAGTTTAAAATACAGCTACAAACCAATTGCCATTATTATTATGGTTGCTAAGAAGCCATTACTAGCACTGTTGCTAAGGCGCCATTACTGACAATAAAGCTAAATTGAGATGATCGTTGTTTACACAAAGTTTGTGTGAACAAAGTATTATATAACAGAGAAAAAATTGCAAAATTACAATAATTACATTATTAGTGAATAGATCTTTTTGATCGGTTCATGTATTGACATTCCCTAACCTTTTATTCCAAAATTTCGGTATACAACACACGAATACCCGAGGTCAACACGGAAACTATCCATCTCCCATTCTAATAGTGTTCAATTGTTCTTGAAAATTACCGAATTGTGTTCAAAGCTTGATTATACAAAACAAGCTTAAGTACACATAATGAAGCATTAGTTAGTGATTAATTAGCATGGTAATGAAAATAACTCAATATGAATTAAATTAATTCATCAACATAACTTCATTATTTTAAATGAAAATTAAAGACAACGTAAATTTAATATGCACTAATTTCAATTTGAATTTTTAACAATAATTTCAAATTATATACAATAGGAATAAGAAATAAATATATCAACATATCAAAATCGAAAACTAATATTTTTTATATTATTATATATATTTTTAAACCAAATAAAAGATTATATAAAAATAAAAATTTAAATTCTTTTCGTGCAAATTTTCTTCAGCCATTTACTCCTAATGACATTTTTTTTGTCTCTTAAAAGCTCATTTTTTGTTCCACAACAGTGTCAAAAGGGAATTTCCCTAATAATATCAAATGTGTGTGCACTGTCTTGATTTAAAATTCCCCTGACTACACTACTTAATGTTACTAACTGAAAGTAATATACCCAAAAAACGAGCAGTAATAACACAACCATACAAATAACATTATTACTTTTGCACATAAAAGTGAACAAATTCGAGATATAAATACCATCAAAAAACCACATTCGGATGCACTTAAGTGAGAACATGTACACTAAACTAAAATGAAACCTGCCATACTTCAAAAATAGATAAGAATGTATGAAATGTTATTGCATATACACAATTTAAGCAACTTATTTCGTTCATTTTTAAAATGCTAAAAATAAATCTTTAAATTTCCAACAACAACAAAAAATAAATAAAAAAACGTAGCAGTTGAAGATCCATGTAAATGAAAAGGTTTCTAATTGTGAGTAAAATGAGGCCATTCATCAGAATTATGCAGGGATAGGTGGAAAGTAATAAGGGTATGTGAAGAGATGGGGAAAGAAGCGAGAAGATTCCCACAGAAGCACTCGCAGTGATTGCACGTTGTGCGCAAATGATAACGTTCAATATTTGGTGTGCGTGACCCAATAATTTATCGCAGATTCTCTGGCAAATAATATCACGTTTGCTTTTTATCTTTTCTTTGTGGGTTTAGAAATCCATCGACTGCAGACATCGCGTGGCCACTGTACACCAGATCTGATCCGACATACGTTCTATTGGACGGGACGAAAAAGGAGAAGCGGAAAGGACCCCGGACGAGATATTGTGCCTTTTGGAACGAATTTATGCCTATTCTAGTGAATACGAGAAATCACAAGCCTACTTTGGTCATAAAGGGTATGTTTATTTCATATTAATAATAATAATAACAAGTGCAGGGTCAGATTTGTCATTGAAAGGGTCCAAAAATAAAATAAATTGTAAGTTGTAATTTTAAAAATCTTTGTAATTAGAGATTTTATAATTAAACTTAAACTTTTGGGCCCGGGACCGCCCATTTAAGGGCACCGAAAAATTATTAAAACATGATTGAAAGAATTCTTTATTTATTTATCAAAATGAAATTTACTGTTTTTCAGGCCCGGGGCTCCTCTAAATTTAAGGGCCCGGCCTGTAGCATCTACAGTCAAGGTAAATTTGGCCCTGATAAATGGTACCAATATATATATTCAGTTGCCTTGAGACTTGATAAATTTAAATGAAATGTATAACATTTTGGTTTAGTTATTTAAGTAAAAATAAATAAAATAAAAATAAATTATATTTGTTTTTTTTTTAAATATTTTTAAAATAGTACAAATTAGTACCTAAAAAGGTCGAAAAATTGAAAATAGCTTTTTTTACATTATTAAGTCTAGTTTTTTCTTTCAGTAAAACTATAAATTATAAATTCAAATTTCTTGTTTACATTAAAACATAAACTTTGATTGCTCTTACTTCAATATTCCTATTCTGCTGTTTTTGTTAATTTTAGATGTTTATTTATGTATGAAAAGGAATGCATTCAGGAGATTTGTACATGAAATAAAGCAAATAACAAGTTTAAATTAAGATTTTAAAGATGCACTTGACTGTTTTAAGTTTAAATAAATACTATAAAGAGCAAATAAACATTATTAATCTGATTACGAAAACATCTGTTTCATACAGTACCATTCACTACTTCATAGACATATATTATTGTAATACAGATTGACAGTTTAATATATCTCATGTCAAATAAATGAGGTTGTAATCACATAATTATACATCACTTTAGTATAAATAAAGTCTACACTATAACTCAAGTGTACAGACAGCACAGAAAAAAGTTTAATGTGCTGTAACTTTTTAAATTCTAATTTTAAATTAAAATTATTTTTATCTGCATTCCAAATAAGAATAAAACAATGAAGGTCATAAGGAGAAGATCGAAATAGCTTCAAACAAAGGAGTAAAAGAAAAAAAACCACAAAATAGCCAAAATCAATCAAATAAATATATGTAGAAAACAAAATGCAAATAATAATTTGTGTTTAATATTTGAAAACTAAAAATTACTATCGGATTATGATACAAACACATATTGCTAGCAAATCAAAGGTAAAAGAATAGATAACTTGTGTGTGGAATGAAATATCTCTTGAAATGATCGGAAATTGTTGGAATTGATGCACAACAGACTATAGAAGCAGTTATTGTTGCGAAAAGAGGACCATATACAATTTAAATTTAACATTTGTGTGCTTTGACATTGTTGTGGGAGCAAAATCTGATTCTGTACTATTATTTCTCCCTTTACATGGAACACAAAAATTAATTTCTTTACTTCATTTAATAGAGTTTGCGCAATGGGGGTTTTCTGTTACAAATTACATATTTGTGATTATGAGTGTAGTATAACTTAATTTTTTTATTGCTTGGCATGACTAGTTTCCCATTACACTCTGAGTTAATAAATTCTGCTATTTTATCGTCATTTTTGAACTGTTAAAACAAATTTTTGAGAAGAAAAATTATTAGTGTGTTAAGAATAGTCAAATATTATTTACCTATCAATAATAGCAGAAATGGTTTAAAGATGGAAAAAACATTGTACATCAACACCAACTGATCTACGTATTTGGAGCTGCCATTTTCAAAATCTCCGAAAGTTGTATCAAAAATTAAGAAATATACAGATGTGGCACTACGCAGCTAACCATTGATGCAAACTAAAATCTTCCATAGAAAAGGACTGATTTTATGCTATATCATCTAAAATTATTATAAACAGTTCATTTTTAAAAATAAAACAAAGATAGATTGATAGACAAAGAAGTAATAAAGAAGAAAAATTGATTTTAAATAAATGTAAAATAAATTAGTTGTATTTGTTGAATTTTTTACACATCATGCACTGGAACAGACGACGACCAAAAAATTAATTTAAATAAATATTATTTTAAAATTAATTTGTATTATAGTTTAATTTTTGAAAAATCTAAAAATAATATTTATTTAAATTAATTTTTTGTTTGTTTAAAATTAATTTTACTTCTTTAATTTTACTTCTTTGTTTATCAATCAATATCTTACAGTTTTTTTTTTTGAAAATGAACCATTTATAATAATTTATCATAAAATTGGTTTATTTTCTTAAAACTTAGATTACAGTGTGTAATCTTTATAGATTTAAAATGAAATTATTAAGGAAAAAAAAACTTTAAAAAAAAAAATTATTTTAGGATTTCTTTAAAAATCACTTGTATACTTTATGTTAAGCTGTGCAGTGTTTTTTTTTTTAGGACTAACAAAAATATTTTTCATGCCTGAAGAATTTCTATGAATTTGCATGTAAAAATATTGGGTGAAATTAGGAAAAGAAGCTTTAAAAGAAAATGCAATCATTCTTAAAGTTAAATAAATAATGCAACACATGACACAACATTGATTTTAATCATTCAGAGAATAAACCAAGGTAAAAGATTGTCTGCATAAAACATTAGAATTAGAAAGGATGACATTGATGAATGAATCCTTTAAACCATATGCTACAATTTCAAACTAATAGCAATTAATAATAAGCAGTAGTCAAAGAATCAAATGCTAATGAGTATAACTCTATATATAGTAGTTGAAAACTTGGTAAATCTCTGTAATTATTCATGTAATAAATTACAAAACTATAAAGACTAAAACTGAGAACATTATTTAAAATTTTGAATATAAATATTGAATTATACACTTTTGTAGTAATCTGTACAATGTACAACATTTAATGCATAAAAACATGAATATTTGCAGTAAAATTTCGACATTATGTGAAAAATAAATTGAAAAAGAAAGAAAATGATAATTGGCTTGCAGTTTCTATGGTAACAGCAATATTCGTGAACATCCATTTATCTCAACTTGAGGATGATATAGCTGAATGTCATGTTTTCCGAGCTCTCATGTACTCTCATTAAACCTACACCAAAAACTTGCCTCTATTTTTCATTGCCAACTTTGAAAATCTCCTACTTTAAAAGTGTAATCTAATTTCGATCATTTAAACACAGCACCTTAACAACCATGATACTTAATTGAACATGGATTTTTGTGCTTTCAGAGAAACCGCCTGATTGCCCACGTGACAAACAGCCGCAGTTGCAACATACATTGAACTGCCAATTGAAGTGCAGGCTATCATCATTCTTCAGCTTGTTATACTTACTTTTCTTCGTTAGTTACATTATTTACTTGTAAACAATAGAGCATCAGTGCAAAATTTGGTTTTTCTAAATTTAATTTAGCTGCAAGAGTTCATTGGCTTTTGGTATATGGAAGATTGAAGACAACAATTTATTGTGGCAGCGAATAAAGAAGTGTAGTTGAGACTATTGGCTTCGATGTGTATTTTCAACAATGGTCAGCAAATCTATTAATTGTCTCTTGTGGAGCTTCGTGTAGTCTTTGACGGATCACAGCGCCTACTGTTGATTGTTTATATTATTAAATCTGTATTTGTGTTCTTGTTTTACTTTAATACTAAACAATAAGGAAAATACAAATTAAATACGTTTTTTATTGTTGTAATAAAATTTGCTACAAATAAGGAAATAAAATTGATGATAAAAGTTACTGAGAAGTGAAGTTGTCAATAATTCTGAAAATAAAACAACTTTTTTTCTAATAATTTATAATTTATGTAACAATATTGAGCAAAATTATTGAAATTTTCATATCATTCATGTTAATTCATCTCCATCAAGAAAATTAATGCACAGAATTTAACTAATTAGCACGCAATTATAAAATAAAGCTATCAAAGAGCATATTAGCTTTTCTCTTTAAGTTGACTGCCCTGAACAACACAAATATTTGATGAATGTAGCTGCTGGTGTTTGTTTACTTACAATTCTATCAACTTTATCACATTGGGATATAATATCGAATTATTTCCAAACTTGAGACATTGTTTTGACACGAGTTGCATATGAGGAGTGACATGTGGTAAGGAAATCAAATTAGTCAGGTGAGTCATATGGCAAAGTTTAACTCTTCATATACCTTGAGCAGTAAAACTTTTCATGATTTCCAATAACATTTCTAAAAAAAGCTCAACCATTTTATTTCTGGGCATTAAAGATGGAGGTAATAAAAGGTTTGGACAAGGATTGAATAAAATGAGACATTGGATTGGATTGGATTGGATCTAGGAGAGTAACTAAAGGCCTTGAAATGTGTCCTCAGGTGGTCTTTAATTACGAACAAGAGGAAAGCGAAAAGACAAAGGTTGAGAAAGTGTAGAAAAAGGAGATGAATAGTAAGATAACCGAACCATTGTTTTTCATTTACCACATTTGAAATTGCTGTTGAAGCGTGATGTTGGTGCAATTTCTCTTGGGAAATGTTTATTTTGCACATGTTTGAATGATTTCAGTAAGGATATCCTGTGAAAGATAAAAAAAAATTAAGTTTTGTCATATTATTTTATTATGTGTAGTAATATTTTAACACAATGTACAAAATGAAGCTTGTAGTTATTTGTGATAAACAAGCAAGGACAAACATATATTTATATATTAGAAACAAAAATGTTAGTGAGTTTTCTCACTTTATGTTTTCTCATAACCGGTAAAAGATAACAAATCTTTTGTGTTTTACATTAATTTTTTTATGCACTATAGTTAGTTCATGTCAGGAATGTAAATCATGTAAAGATGCGATTCATGAGGTGTTTGAAATGGCCAAACATGTATTGGCTGGGTATGTAACAGACAAAGTAAAATTATCATAGATAATTCATAGATAATTTTATAATTATAACAATAAATTTTCATTGCGTACTAGATTTGACCCTATCACAATGAACGACGTTGAAATGTGTAAAATAGTGACAGTTAGTGGAATTAAAACTGTACGAACAACTGGGAGACCTTGTATCAGAGACAAGGGAAATGGATATTTTGAACAAAAAATTCAAATAGAATTTGACAAACTTCATTTGAATTGCACATTGAAGTCTCTTGATGCAATGGCGTAAGTAAATACAACAATTTTAATCATTTATGTACTTAT
Source organism: Geophilus carpophagus (assembly GCA_034687075.1). Taxonomy (NCBI): domain Eukaryota; kingdom Metazoa; phylum Arthropoda; class Chilopoda; order Geophilomorpha; family Geophilidae; genus Geophilus; species Geophilus carpophagus. The sequence goes on from JAQFZN010000304.1 coordinate 26,540, forward strand.
TTAGAGTTCTCATAAATTCGTCTATTTCAGCAAAACAGTTGGTGTTCGGTTACTTCCAATACCAAAAATAAAATTACCATCGGTTGGAAGAAGGAAAAAATTAAAAAAAGCCAATTCCATTTTTCTAGATTGGGCCGCCATTAATTTGCATTTGAAAATGAAATTGAATTTTGATAAAGATGAATACGATGTCTTGAAAAGTGACATAAAAAATGTTCGTTTGGAATCTTTGAAAATATATTGTGAAGGTGAAGGTTTAATCATGAAATCTTTTGAGATTTTAACAAAATCAAAAGTAATTCGAAATCTACTTGGACTTATTGCACAAAATAGTGTAAAAAAAGCTATTAATTCTATGTTTAAAGCACCACAGCTTAAAAAAATGATAACTATGTTAAACTGTGGGGAACCAGATCCACCTGAAAAGTAGACAACATGTTCATATATGAATAATAAAAATAATAAAAATAATAAAAATAAATGTTATTTTATTTTATTTTATTCAATATTTTTATTGCTGTTTTCAGTGAGTAATATTGACATTTATTCAGTTTCTAAAGTTTGTAAACAACTATTAAAACCTTTGTTTATTTGTTGCCATTTCATTAACTCTAAAAAAAATATCCATTTTAATAACTTCATTTAACAAATTGACTATTTATGTCTAAGAGGCAATTTTCTTATTCTTTATTCTACTGAAATTGAAATATCCTTTAATTTACTTTACTGTGATGAGCTTAAATTAAGTTGTACAAGTCCCTATAGCATAAATTCTTTAAAACTTATTCAACTCAAAGAATCATAATGAAATGTTAAATTCTTTCAACAAATGCTTTTACCTTAAGGCCATAAAATAATAATTTGTGCATTATTAAAATTAGTAAAATAACATTGAATGGATCAAATCTCCTAGGAAACAAAAAGGTTTGCAATATTGCAATACATGAAAAAGATTGTGCATTTTGGACAAAAAAATGTTATGAATAATTAAAGTGTTCTTTATATGTTTTCAATATCTTTAAAATGCTACTGTTTTAAAATTAATGGGTTTCCACTCTATTTTGCTGACAGTACCTTAGACAGTCATGAATCATAATCTTGTATTGGTATTCAACTCCATGAAAAGGAATCTGTTGTGTTTAGAAAACCTATATGCGAAGTCACGTTTCCACAAGGAATCATAAAGAACGGAATATAAATATAACGTCAAAAAAGGGTAATATTTTTTAAATATAACTCAATTTTCAAACTAAAAAATAAATATAATGAAATTGGTTGTGTTTATTTAATTGATTTAGTATTTAATTTATTGATTATAATTGTGTTTTTAATGAGGGTTTTTTGTGTTTTGTTTTTGTTTCGAAATTTGGTACAGCAAGTAGCTTATGCAATGTTATTATGTTATGCGCACACATGGTGATAGGAATGGAATTTGTTTACGAGGCAAATTTATAATTGATATTACGCACATGATAAGTGCCGCAACCACAGAATTTTATAAGCAATACTAAAGTTGTTTAAATAAATTTATGACTTTTTTTTATTATTATTTTAAACAACTTTGAACATATAAAAATAAAATTTTATTTTTTGTTTGAAAATTGAAAATGAAATTTACAATACCAGAATAAATGGAAAATAGTGGCTTAAATTTATCTTAAACTTTAAAGAGGTATATAATTGAATGTTTGTTTGATTTACATAAAGTGTATTAAAAATGACCGTGCCAAAAAATGAGCATAAAGTTTATTTTCCAGAAGATTTCAATGTTGCAAGAGATGTCCAACAGATGACGCGACTTGTTAGAGGATTCATTTGGCGAAAGTTTTCATCCGTTTCCAGTTAGCCCTAGCGTGGATCCGCAACTCGTACTTTCTTCAAACTGGTAAAATGTTGGAAATATTTGTATTAATTAAATTTGTAAGATTTCAGAAATTTACGTATATTATTATTTTTTTTAAATTTTTACTAGATTAACATAAATAAATCAACGGATATCTGGAATTAATAACCACTATTAGCTGTATGTACACTACTTTGAAATTAATTTTTGAATAAATTAAGTAAAATTAGATCAATGGCAGAAGCAGAGACAGAAAATAAAATTAATGTAAGTATCAATTAAAATAACAAATCCAATTTCATATAAATTTTAAAATTAATTAATTTGTGTATTTATTATTTTTTTATCAGGATGCTTTGCCCAATATTACTTGCATTTTATGTAATAAAACTTTTACATTGCTGAGCAACATGAAACGTCACTTACGAAACATCCACAAAGAGGACACATCACTTTTTACTATATTCTTACACATGAAGTGCCCTTTATGTTTAGAATATACATGCTCAAAAACAACAGATTTACATAAACATCTCGAAATTGTTCACGATATTAAACTTGATATTGAACAAAAAAATTTTGATAACACTGAAGGTTGGTATAATGAGATAAATAAATCCCTAATTCAATAAATAAATTAAATATTTAGTTATCTTTTATTTTTTAGATTTTTACAAATGGAAATCAGAAATAGAAACAGAAACGAATTCTTTATTCATTAAGAAAAGCCGCACAGTTCACTTATCTAACGGTTCAGAAAAAGCAGTTTATGACTGTCAAAGAAGTGGTTTTTATAGACCAGAAGGAGCTGGTTTAAGGGCATTGAAAAAACAAGGATCTGTCAAAATGAATGCATCTTGTCCAGCTAAAATTACTATGACTACTAATTGTGATAAAACAATTATGGTTGAATTTATTAAAACTCATTGTGGCCATTTAATAGACAATTCAAATTCGACTGGGAGAAGCAAACTGAAAATTACAAATAAAGAACAGAAACAAAAATGTCCTTTATGTTTAGAATTTACATGTGAAAAATCTGAAGATTTGCATAAACATTTAGAGAATGCTCACGATGTAAATCTTGAAACTGAGCATAAATCATTTGCTAATATCACAGGTTGGGTAATTGAATTTCATTAAATAAAAATATCTTTAAAGATTTTTATAATTTCCTGGTTTTTTATTTGCAGAATTTGAAAATTGGAAATCTGAGATGGAAAAAGAAACAAATTCGTTTTTCTTCAAAGCAAATAGTACTAAACATTCAATTAACATTCGAGAAAAGATAACTTACAATTGTAACAGAAGTGGATTTTATATACCTGGAGGAAAAGGTGTAAGAGCTTTGAAAAAACAAGGATCTGTAAAACTTAATGCTATTTGTCCTGCTAAATTAATTGTGACCAATATTTTTGATAAAATAGTTGAAGTTGATTTTATAAAAACACATTGTGGTCATTCATTAGATGACTTAAGTCATTTAAGTAAGGGGAACAAATTAAAAATAGAAAATAAGGAGGATGAGATAGAAAATGATCAAGGAAATGGAAATATAATGGCCTGCTATGAAGGTGTTGAGTGGACTACAGAATTTAATAACAATGATAATAATAATTCCTATTACATAGTGTGCAGCTATGAAAATATGGAAGTGGCAAATCAGGTAGAAGTTGCAGATATTTCAGAAAATACAGGTTTAAATATTTTAGATGAACTGAAAATTGAAAAGGAAAATGAAACTGAGAATCGATTAAAAAATGCAGAGAAACTGGTAAATGATGTGGCTGACAAATCAATGGAAGATGAGCTGTCAGAAAAGGATGCTGTGTTGTTGGAATCACGTGAAATATTTGAAGATTTATTCAGCATGTGTGATACACTGGAAAAAGCTGTTGAACTGAAAAAAGAATTATTGGCTTTAAAGAAAAATAGCAACAACAAGCAAATACCTGTTGAAGTTCGAATTCCAATGCCAAGAAAAAAATATTTGAAAAGCAATGGTGAAGATTCAAAACATCCATCTAGTACTCAGGAAAAGAAAATTATGTATGACATAATATTGTCATAAAATATTCAATGTACACTTAATTTATACTATTTTATATTTGAATACACTAAAACCTTGATTTATCTGTACTAATTGGGATTAAGATGGTTTGGATAATCCAGAAGAGAAAATAAAAAAATATCTAAGTTAGTCGGAATACTTTTATTCAAATGTATGGCTTCACATAATACATGCAAATACTTAAATAAAGAAAATTATAAGAAATTTAATTAGTTTCAAAGTGGCTACTTTTATGTAAAGCTGTGAATATATCATCATAGCAAATGCCATTTAGTCAGCCAAAATGACATGTTTTATGCAATCTAGATAATGGAAGTTCTACTGGAATACATTTTTGTATTTTTTGTGCTTCTTTATTCTACATCAATCAACGGCAACTGAAACTTGACAAATTTAAAGGGTGGCATACATAAATCATGTCACAGGATTTTCATGAAATTTTAACCCTCTACTCCCCTATGTCACAAGGTGTCACATCATGCCAAACCTCCCCTCTCCCCCCATGTCAAATCACAAAACCAAAATTATTACATGTTGTGGCTCAATCAGAAAGAAAAGAGGTAGTGCACATTTATATGTTTAATTTCACAATGCTTGTGGGTATACCATATTTTTTTGTTGTTCTATTGTCTGTGCAGATATAGAGATTTAAAAATACAAAAAAATAAGGCAATTAAATAAATAACTAAAATTATTGAGAGCATGTTTATGAGGAAAAAACAAAATCCCTCTGTAAGCTAACAGTAAATTCAAATCAAATTAAACTAACTTTGCATAATCGACTATGATCTCCATAGAAGCATTCCACTTAATAATAGAAGCCTGAAAAGTACAATTAGCTTCTCCTACAGAAATAAAAGAGTAAAATGATCAGACATTGCCTCACATGACCTTTCAGGCCTAATGAAGATACAAAATATCTCTTCTTCCGGTTCTAGGGTTATTCTAAATTAAATAAATATTAGTTGAGTTAATTAATATTACATCTGAAATGTAGTCATGATTAACATTTTCATTTCACCAGATATGCACTAAAAATTGTTAAGTTGTATAATAGAGCTTTGATTGTAGGAATAGTACTGATTTGTTTTGACTGTATTGTACAGTCACTGAATTTCCTGGTACAGAATTTCTTGGTACAAAATTTATTACAAAAATGATAGATATAGACTCATTCAAATTAATAAAAAATAATTAAATTAATTAAAAATAACCAACTTGTTCTGCTCTGGCATTGCTTAGTTTAACCAACTTTATAAAAGGCACACTAAATTCTTGCAGAGCAAAACAAAAAGTTAACTATACTTATGGAAATATATACCATGTGTTGTTTTTATGTCCAACAGATGGCGCCAGAAATATATACCATGTGTTGCCTTTATGTCCAACAGATGGCGCCAGAAATATATACCATGTGTTGCCTTTATGTCCAATAGATGGTGCTGTTTTTCCAAAAAAGCATGTTTTTACCTGTTTTTCCTTATTTATATATGTATATGTAGATATATCTATATATAAAAACATTTACCTATTCTAATGCAACATCGTGTCAAAATTACAAAGCAATCGGTAAAGAACTTTTGTAGATTAGTGGTTTGGAACAAACATTTACATTTTTATTTATATAGATTAAAGATTAATTAATTAATAAATTACTGTTAATCTGCCCAATTAGATTCAAAACAGTCTTTAACAGTAGTAATTGGCATGTCAGGTTCATCTTTTATTTTTAGGGTGTTTAAAAACTAACTGGAATAACCTTGGTTACAGTTACTGTAACAGAGGTGTTTGAAAACTGCTCGGTTGGTCATTCCAGTTATAACTGCAATAATGTATGTAAATGTGGTTATCAAGATGGTGGCCTCCAGAGAAGAGCAATCACTGTATCAGTGTGAGTTATGTTCATATCGACCTTTCAATAGAAGTGAAGTTTATGATCATGTTGCTCAATAAGGATCGAAACTATGAAATTGATTTCCAATCTTCTGTACCAGAAAATATAAGAAATATAAGAAAATTTAGGTTCAAATTTTGAGCCTTATAAAAAATTGCACCTAAAGTCTCTTAGGAATGTAATTTGCCACTGTTTCTGTAAAATATTTGTAAAGTTTTGACTGGGAAGGAAAATCGAAAAATTATTCTAAGTTTTTTGGTGGAGAAATAAATTAATAAAAGAATTGAAAATTTTTTAGTATTTTGTCAAGAAAATAAGCCTAAAATAAAAACCATACTGAATCTATCAGCAACTCAGATAATGCCTTCTCTTTCTTTTTCATCTCCTCACTCTTTCTTCTTCTTTCGCCTTGTCTCATTTGCCCCTGCTCTCTCTCCTGCTACTCTTGTCATCACCCTGTTCAACACCTCAGTCCCAGACCCTTCTATCAATCTATTTTAAAAGCCTACAAATTATTAATCTATTGATAAAAAACCTTTATATTGCTTATTACAAACACAAACATAATAAGAAAATATAGCAAATTAAACAAACCTGTTTATCAGCTTCTTGGCTTTTTTTCTGGTCAATATGGTTTTATTTAATGTAGTCTCTGATTTAGTGTACTGTATTATTACTATTTCAAAGCAGATGGAGTACACTTTTAGTTTTAAAATTCTAAAAACCACATTTTTGATGTCTCATATTGTCCTATTTTCCCCTATAGCATTTTGCAATATCCATCGTAAACAACCTAATACATATTAATTGATTGAAAAGTAGCATGATGCAAGTCAATGCCACAACAGCAAGGGGAAAAGCGATATGTTGCTATGGAGATGCCTATAAGATTTACTGCAAAATTCATACATGTAATTGTTGGTTTGAATCAAAACAGCCCATCAGCTGATATTCATATTTATACAGCAAATTTAACATTTATTTTCAGTTTAAAAATAATTTACGTAATGCATAATAATTAGTAAACTTAAGTATTGGATTTAATCTCATTATCACTATTAACATCAGTTAAAAAAGGTAATGATTGGAAATTAGAACCAGCAATCTCTAATGTAGAGGAACTTCCTGTATCTGACAATTTATCTGCCAGCTCTGGTATTGATTGAATAAATGAGATTCTTTGGCTTTTATCTGTAGCTGTTGTAGGAGGTGTTTCTTTTATAAAATTTAAAAATACGTCTTCTAAAGTAGTTTGACTTATAGAATAATCTTCCAGATTGAATTCTTTCTTAATACCTTCCATAGTTGAAAATATTGAAGCAAGTGATAGATTTGAATTTTCAATTACATAATAAACCATTCCTTGATGAATTTCTTTCAATTCACTACCTGAAATATACAAGTACATTAAATTATAAATTATTTTATTCCCAAAAAACAAGTTATTCAAAGTTTCTAATTTTTAAGGACCCCAAAATACCTCATATTAAAGTAAAAATTAATGAGAATTAATTTCTGTATTTTAAGGGGGAGTGGCTGTTGATTATTGACTAACAATTAATCCATCTCATATTAGGATCTTTTTTGTATTTTTGAGTGCTTAAAAATAATTAAAAAAAAAATTCTTACCAGTGAATTTTTTATTAATAAAATCGCATAACCTTGCAACACTATTCAGCAATTCTATATTTTGTGAAGTAGTATGTCGATCTGATAATTGCTGCACTTTAGCAATAAGAGTGTAAGAACATCCAAATTTGCTTTTTAAATGTTGTGGACTTCCGAGACATAGAAATTTACCTTTCTTCATAATAGCTAATCTTGTACACAAAGCTTCACATTCTTCCATACTTAAAAAAATTTATTGCAGCAATTAACTAAAGCTTTCTGCTGTTCTTTTTACCTATGAGTTGTAAGTGTTATTGAACATCCAGTTTCTCTCAACTTTGATAAACCATCCCACAACATTCTTCGTGATACTGGATCTACACCGGTTGTTGGTTCGTCTAAAAATACTATCAAAGGACTACCAACCATTGCCACAGCTGTACTCAATTTCCTTCTATTTCCTCCACTGCATCAATAAAGGTTATATTAATCAAATTATTCTTAAAAGGTTATTAAATTACCTGTAATTTTTAGCTTGTTTATCTATATGATCTTTAAACATCAATTTTGTAGCTAAAGTTTCTACTAAAGTTGGTATATTTCTTTCAGGAATGCCCCTCAGTCGTGCAAACATTGTCAATGTTTCTCTTCCAGTCATCTGATCAATAATTGCATCAAACTGTGGGCAATAACCAACGTGTTGTTGTACCTAATAAGTGTGGATAATTTTTTATAATTATATGAAGTGGGGTTTATAATTGTAACTAGTGAATGCAACACCGGTATACTGAAATTGCAATCACTAATTGTAATGTCCAATTACAACATAGCAAAATAATTATTAAGAGGTTTCATTAAATGAGTAATTATTTTGATTAGTTGATTATTCAAGTGGTAAACAAAATATAAGTATTTCGAAATTCATTTCTAACCTTTTTAATATCTTTAATTACACTATATCCTTCTAGATAAGCTTCTCCTTTTGTGATTTGAATATCTCCAGTTAGCATATTAAAAACTGTAGTTTTTCCAGCGCCTGTAGTACCCAATAATCCAAAACATTCTCCTCTGGCTATGCCAACAGAAATGTTATCAACAGCAAGAAATTTGCCGTAATATTTTGTTAATTGTCTTAAAGATACAAAAATCAAATAAAGAAATTTACACTTTATAAATAAATTTAAATAAAACTAAAGATTTTGCAAAATACTCTCTACTTACTTCATAACAACACTATCAGTATGCACTAAATCTGAAATAGGTGTGGTTTCAATTCGAAATCTCTCTCTAGCAACATCATCATCTTCATTATGTTCTGGTGGTGGTCCTTCTTCATCGCCTCGATCTTTTTTTTGCTGATAGATATAAACTTCTTCCACTAAATGAGGTTCTGCAAAATAATTAAATTCAGCTCAGTGCTTCAAACTTTTATTTTTTCATTTGTGTTTTTGTTTAAGTTCCTTATTTTTAAAAAATAGGGGAAAGCGGGGCAAGACGGGGTCATGAGGTAAGATGGGACCACCCACTTATAGAAGAAATTATAAATGTTAGCTGTATTTTACATTTTCCCACAAGAAGTCAATCACAATTGGTGGTTAGTGCACCAAAAACATTCA
>JAQFZN010000305.1:0-35517 GCA_034687075.1 Geophilus carpophagus
ATTCTCAGGAATTCCCGGGAAGCTGAAAGTTTTCTAATTAGTAATATATCAATGTAACTGTATAATAATTAGTTTGTCATTTTATAGAAAAACGAAAAGGATTGCCAATCAAAACAATACAAGTTTCTTTTAAAAGACGAACTGTGAAACCAACTGAAAAATTAAGAAATGCAGTTCAAAAATTAGTAAAAGCTCAAAGTAAGATTTTTTTAAAAATACGTTTTATTTACATGCGTTACAGTTGTTAAAACTATTTTCAGAAGTAAAACCAAGACCATTAGAAAATTCGAGTGAACTAGAAACAAAGTCATCGAAAACGAAAACAAGCATCACGATTACTTCTAATAATAATATATCTAGTGAGAAAAAGCCTAAAAAGAGTACTAGCAATATTACTAAAAAGAAATTGCGTTGTAAGAAATGTGAAAACTGCTTGCGTCCAAATTGTGGAACATGTTACCATTGCTTGTAAGTAATTTCAAATGCAGAAAAATATTTTTGATGTTTGGTAACACTCGTATAATCTATATCATAATTAATTTCAGAGATATGAAAAAATTTGGTGGTCAAAATATTTTGAAACAATGTTGCATGTAAGTAAACAGAAATTAATACAACGTTTAGTTTGGTAATTAAATTTTTTTCTGAAATAATACTTGGTTACAGCAATAGGAAATGTCTATTTAGAAATTATCATGTTAGAAAAAATGAAAAAATTCAATCACATTCGTTTGTATTAACTCCGAAACTTGAGGAATTGCTGAAGTCAGGAGAAACATTTCTGCAGGATAGACCTTGTTGGAATCTTCCTGACAAGTTAAATAAATGTCATCAATGTGCGGTTGATTTTAAAGATGGTTCATTTGAAGAAATCTTATGCCGTTTTTATTTATTTAGAAGGTAATAACATTTTAATACTCAGCAATTGAAATTTATATTTGAAAATTTAAATTTTCAGATTAGCATTTGCTGAAGATGGTGTTTTGAAGTGCGTTGGATTTGAAGAAACTGGTGCATCTATCGATGATGACAGAAAATTGTTAATGCCGTTCGCTGTCGAGTCAGAAGATTTGGATGTAGATACCAGTAAATACATTTTAAAGTATGTTGGAGAACATTTTTGTGATTTGGTGGAGCAAGAAAAACATATCCGAAATCGATTTAGTACAGAGAAAGTTGTTTTAAAAAGAACTGTTCAGGGCATTAGGGAGATGTGCGATGTTTGTGAGACAACTATTTTCAATTATCATTTCTCGTGTGATACCTGCGGCTTTGGAGTTTGCATTGACTGTTACGATGGTGATCAGTTTCTATGGATGGCATGTGTTCGTAGTACAGTTCATATAAAGGAAAAATTGATGGTCACACAAATTATTCCAGGCGACAGTGAGTATTTCTTTTTGTTTTATTTTAAATTAAATAATTGTTTTTTTCTTTTAAATTCTTTAAAAATAGTTTTATGGGAACTCAATGATCTTGCTCATAGTGTGTGTGAACAAAACGAAGTCTTTACGAATTGTGCATGTGTGAATAAAGAAAATGAAGGTGAAAAGAAAAATAATGTCATTTGTAAAGTACGTATTATTATTTTAATTTAACGTAATCGTTATTTTAACGTAAATTATTTGATATATAGCAACTGATGGAGCAAATAAAACAACATTACAACGAGAAAGAAGAACAAAACGGGGAATCTTCAAACGATGTTGGTTTTTCTAAAAATAATGAACTTCAACTTGAAAGTGATAGTGCTTCCGGAAAAAATGAAGTTGATAGGAAACCATTAAGTGCCTTACACACAATAATCAATTCAGTCGTTAGTCAATTTTTTGGTGGAGAATCGTTCGATGAGAAAAGACTTCAATTTTTAATGGATCGATATCCAGGAGGAAAAAATGGAGGAAATGAGAATGCATTTAGAATTTTTACAATGACGGAAAGTCAGCTAATATTTCCTGACATTCCACACGCTTGGCTCTGTGAAGGGCGACTGTTATGGCTTCGCGAGCCTCACCATCCTAAAAACGTGCCTTTGTTTCAGGAAATTTGGAAAAGAGGACAGGTATCTAAACAAAATTTAACTATGGTTATTTGAGTGCTAATTAATTTTTTATTTTTCAGCCAATATTAATTTCTGGTGTCCACAAACATCTCGATGACGATCTCTGGCAGCCCAAATCGTTTTCAAGAGACTTTGGAGAAGTAAAAAATGATTTGATTGATTGTCTTTCTGGTGCTGTTCTTCACGATGAACCTATGAAGCATTTCTGGGATGGGTTTGAAGATTCTAAAAGTATGTATCTCTTCTAAAATTTCAATTTTAATTTCATTGACATTTTTTAAACATAAAACAGAGCGATTAAAAAACAAAGATGGATACCCGAGACTTTTAAAATTAAAGGATTGGCCTCCTGGAGACGATTTTAGTGAAATATTGCCTACAAGATTTCAAGATCTTATGAATGCATTGCCATTGCCTGATTATACTCATCGAGATGGAAAATTGAACTTGACAGCTCGTTTACCAAATTATTTTGTGCCTCCAGACTTAGGACCTAAAATGTATATAGCTTACGGTTCAACGCACTATCCGAGTCAAGGAACGACAAATTTGCATTTAGATATGAGTGACGCAGTAAACGTGATGGTTTATGCAGGAATTCTAGAAGATGAAAATGAAAACTATCTTATTAAAGGTATTATTTCAGTAATCTTATATTTATTTAAGCGTAATAAATACATTTATTTTAAATTTTTAGAAACCAATCAGGCTGTGTGTGAAGCTGGTTGTGATATTTTAGCTCGTAGACGTGTCCAGCAGGAAGGTGTTCTAGTCGGTGCTGTTTGGCATATTTTTAAAGCCAGAGACGCACCAAAAATTCGAACTTTACTCAATGCTCTAATTATTGAGAGCGGAGGTGAAATAGAACCGAACTCAGACCCAATACACGACCAAAGATTTTATTTGGATTCACATTTAAGAGAACGATTGTATTCAGAGTATGGTGTTGAAGGTTGTGCCATTGCTCAGTGTGTTGGAGATGCAGTTTTCATTCCAGCTGGAGCACCGCATCAGGTTCGAAATTTACGTAGCTGCATTAAAGTAGCTGAAGATTTTGTTACGCCTGAAAACATCGGCCATTGCTTAATGCTCACCCAAGAGTTTCGATATTTGTCAAATAGCCACACAAACCACGAGGATAAGTTACAAGTAAAATTTGAAAGAAAAAATAGCAATTGAATCAAAATATTAATTTTAATTTTGTTTTTCAGGTGAAAAATATTGCCTACCATGCCATGAAAGATACACTGTCTGTTATTATGGCAAACCAGAAAAAAATTATTGAAGATGATTAAGTAGTAATTTTTTTAAGCTATGACTGAATTCAGTTTAATTAATTAATTTTGTAATAAAGTTCTTCTGTTCAAGTTGTATTTGTTTAAAAAGTAAAAAGAAAACAAAATAAAATGACTCAAATTATTTAAAGCCAGTTCATTAATAATAAATTTACATATACTTCTAATATTATTACAAAATATAACAATGAATAACAATTAACAATTTTAAGTATTTATTTACTTCTTGATCCCTTTAATGAATGAATTTGCATCTTGCATTAAGTCGTCATAGTCATCATCAGTCTCAGAATCTGAGGCAGCATATTCTGGATCAACCACATCATCATCATCAACGATGAAACTATCATTAGAATCGTCATCATCGTTCAACATCCGTGTTGCAGCTATTAAATGAAATGAAGAATTAATATAAATATTCTCTAATTATTATATTTTTATTATACCTTTAGCTTTTTTAGCTGCAGTTCTCTTCCGCCTTACATGCTTAAAATCTTTCAAATGTTGTGGATTTTTTCGATAACAGTCTAATCCATATTCACACTCTGGTCTATCATCCTCATCACTATCCACTTTACCATCTTCCTTATCACTATCCACTTTATCATCGTCCTCATTATCACTATGTGAAAACTCTTCAAAATGCTGTGGATTCTTCCTGTAGCATTTACTTCCGTAGGGACAATAACGTTTTTGACTTTGTGAATTTTTTGAGGAATTTGAACTTTGTGACTTTTCGTTCTTTTCCTTGTTTAAATTTTTTTCGTCCTTCTCCTTTTCTGATTGACTTGCTTCATCAGTTTTATCATTTTCCTGTCCTTCTTTTTCCAGTTGAGTTGCTTCACTTACGTTACTAATTTTTTGCTTCTCTGTTTCTATTTTTTCCTTACTGTTTTTTACTGTTACTGCATTCTGTCCATTATTTGCAATTCTTTTACGTGAAGTGTCTCGCTTCTTCGATTTTGATGCCGGCTCAGAATTGTCACTCGTTTCTCTAGTGTCAAGATTTTGTAACCAATCAGGTAAAATTCTCTTTCGACTGTTATTATTATTATTGCTATTTGAATCATTTGAAACTTCATCAGCTTCTGGTACATTTACTACATCACTGTAAAGTATTATTAATTTTTACATACAGTTAACTTTAAAAAATAATACTCACTTGTTTTCACAATTCTCTGTTATCGTAATTGCGTATGTCCACGATGAAGGCAGCAAAGATATCTTATCACCATTTTTTAAGAATTTTGCTTCATCTTTTTTCAAAACTATAAAACCATCATCATCGTCATAATCGCAACCAAATTCTTGGTAAAAGAGGGGATTGGCATGAATCTATTAAAATAAATAAAACAAATCGCCAATTAAAGATTTATTTCTAATATTTTTACTATTTATTGCATACTGGAGTTACAGCAACTTGGATATCCTCAGAGACTTCGAGTATAGCATGGTTTCGTGATATTTTTTTTTCAGTACACTAGAAAAAAAAAGCTTATAATACTAGCAGTAGATGTCCCACAATGTTTATATTATACTTTCAGTGAAGGGCCTCGTCCAAGTACATGCTTTCCTATTTTAAACTTGATCAATTCTTGTTTATCTCCATCAATTCTGCGTAATTCAACTGTAGTACTCATAATGTTGTTGCATTTAAATTTCCTTTAAAACTGCAAAAATATAATAATAATTTAGTATCAACATTTCATAATTAAGGCATTTCATACCGTTTGCATTAATCAGCATCAATCCGCCACTGCATTTTTCTTCATTTTTCTAGCATTCACTACTCCCTATGCGCCCTCTTCCGACAGAAACAAATTCCTGTTTTTCGCCAAGGTGCGACTGAGACTGATTTCATTCTGGGCTGGTCTTTTTACATCACGCCCATGATTGTCGAATCAAAAAGAATAGAAAACTTGCCCAGTTTACAATTGTGACCATACAGGCATAGTTTCTTTAGAATTTTTCTTTCATCTCACATTTTCTTTGCATTCGATATCAATTGCATATTACGTCATTATGTGAGATGTTGATGTTGGGTTTGGAACTTAATCAGCAGAATATGGCGTAGAAATACAGAAAACTGCAATCCAGCACATTTTGACGACGAAAATAACAGCAGAAATGTCGGATAAAGTAAAAGTCGCTGTTAGGGTTCGACCCTTTAATCGGAGAGGTAAGGAGCTAAATAAAAATATTATTAAGCGAAATCGATTTTTCATTGCTACGTTTTTATTTTGATCAGAAATTGAACTCGGCACCAAATGTATTGTAGAAATGGCAAAGCAACAAACATTTCTGTATCCCAGTACGGAAAAAGGAGAAAGGTATCATTTACGAAATATTTCTTATTTAAATGAATTACTATTAAAGTGTGCATGAGCTCTTGATTTTTTTTACGATTTTTCAGTATTAAATATTAAATGAGAAAAATAGAAAGACGCAAGAAAATTAAGAATTTAAAGATAATCTTGTGTCTATTTCTTTATATGTGATTTATAAAAATTAAGCGGATACAAATCTCATAAGAAAGGAGTAAAAACAATTTTTATTACGGGGGAAAAAAGGGGGAGAAGGTGGATAGGTACAGATAAGAATTGAAACTTCGGATAGCAGTTAGATTAGATTTGATTGATACAATCTTAGGTTAAAATACTATAGAAAAACAACTTTTTTCTCTCTAAATGAATAATTAAAAAAATTAAGTTTGTTAAATATTTTAAAAAAACGTAAGAAATTTGAAAAATTAAAATACTTTTACTGTGTTTGATTACATTAATTAATTCTTTTTTCTCTTTTTAATTTATTTATTCGAATTTAATGGCCTATAGCCACAAGCAACCTAAGGTAATTATATCTCTTTTTATTAACTTTAACGAATGTTTTATTAATAAAATTTCAATTTTCTTATTTAATTAGAATTTTGCATTCGATCATTGTTTTTGGTCAGTAAATGACGACCATTCTTCTTACGCAGGTAAAACAAAAAAACATTTTCATTTGTTTAGTTTATTTCAAGACACTTAAAATACATTTTTATTGCTTTTATTTTCGTCATTACTTTTATAGGACAAGATAAGATTTATGAAAACGTGGGTGTTGATATTTTGGATAACGCTTTTGCTGGATATAATGCATGCATTTTTGCCTATGGTCAAACAGGTGAAATAAACGACACAATTTTAATTAGTTATTAATTAATTTAATTACTTAATATAATTATTCATGTTGACTTAAGGTTCTGGAAAGTCTTATACAATGCTGGGATCTCAAGAAAACAAGGGAATAATACCTCGTTTATGTGATGCGTTGTTTGAACGCATAGCTAAGAATGATGATGCATATTTAGGATATAAAGTGGAAGTTTCATACATGGAGATATACAATGAGAAAGTTTACGATTTACTTGACCCAAAAGGGTAAGTTAGAAATTATTAGTTGTAAAATTTCTGTTTATTTATTTATTTATTTATTTTTGTTTAGTACAAAACAAACACTCAGAGTGAGAGAGCATAACATTTTGGGTCCGTATGTGGATGGTTTATCGGTTTTAGCCATTTCATCTTATCGGGACATCGATAACGTAATGCAAGAAGGAAACAAATCAAGAACAGTAGCTGCAACTAATATGAACAGTGAAAGTAGCCGTTCGCATGCTGTATTTGATATTATTTTAACTCAAACTTTAACCGATCCTACTAGTGGGGTGAGTTTGATTTAGCCATTTTGTTTTTAAACTGATTTAGGCAGTGTGCTAACTAATTATTTTTTAGGTTTCTGGAGAAAAGGTTGCTAAGTTAAGTTTGGTAGATTTGGCTGGAAGTGAGAGAGCAGTTAAAACGGGTGCAGTGGGAGAGAGACTTAAAGAAGGAAGCAATATTAATAAGTACGACTCACGATTCAAATGATAAGTTTAATCATGAAATGTTAAAAATTTAATGGTTTTACAGATCGCTCACAACATTAGGGCTTGTCATTTCAAAGCTTGCAGATCATTCATCGGGTAAATCCAAAGATAAATTTGTTCCTTATCGCGATTCAGTGCTCACTTGGTTACTCAAAGTAAATTTTGAATTGTTTTTTGTTATTTGAGTGAATTGTTTTAGTTTAATTTACAATTTGTAGGACAATCTTGGAGGAAATAGTAGAACGGTGATGTTAGCTACAATCAGTCCTGCAAGCGATAATTATGAGGAAACTTTATCCACTCTACGTTATGCCGATAGGGCTAAAAGAATAATCAATCATGCTGTAATTAACGAAGATCCAAATGCTCGAATCATACGCGAACTTCGTGCTGAAGTTGAAATGCTCAAAGAACAACTTCTGTGTGCTACTGTAAGTAGAAGTTTGCTAATTGCATTGATTTTATGTTGTAATTGGTTTTTTTTTTTTTTTTTTTATTAATTCAGAAACAAGAAGGTATTCACGAAAAATTGCACGAATCTGAAAAATTAATGAAAGAATTGTCACAAACATGGGAGGAAAAACTGCACAGAACTGAACTTATACACCAAGAAAGGCAGCAAACACTAGAAAAAATGGGAATTTCAGTTCAGGCATCAGGAATTAGAGTGGAACAAAATAAATATTATTTAGTTAACTTAAATGCCGATCCTTCGCTCAATGAACTTTTAGTTTATTACTTAAAGGTAAAAAAAACGAAGAAAGTTATTTGACACAAAAATAAACATTTTGCAAATTTTAGGATAAAACTTTAGTTGGTCGACCTGACGCATCAGTAGAAAATGATATTCAGTTGTCAGGACTTGGCATTATGCCAGAACATTGTGTCATTATTGTTGAAGCATCTGATTTGTACATAGAACCACGTGATGGTGCTAGGTGAGAATCTTAAATTAATAATTACTTATATTATTTATTGAATGATTTCAATTTTAAGGACATGCGTTAATGGATCGGTTGTGAAAACTAAGACATTACTGCGACATGGAGATCGAGTTTTGTGGGGAAATAATCATTTCTTCCGGGTTAATTGTCCTAAATTATCTAGTGAGTTTTTTTGTTTCATTTTTTACCCAACTATTTTTTAAAATATATTTTTGTTTATTAGTTTCGAACGATGTTCAAAATGAAGTAGGTGACACACCTAGCAGGCCCATTGATTATGAATTCGCAAGGGAAGAGTTGATGATGAAAGAATTGAGCAATGATCCAATTCAAGCAGCTATGAAAGCATTGGAAAGGCAGCACGAAGAAGATAAACAGGGCGCTTTAGAGAAACAAAGACAAATGTATGAGAAGCAATTGCAAATGTTGCGGAATCAAATGTCGCCAAGCACACCGTATGCTCCTTATGTCGGTTTTGACCCGCTCGGTCTTGGAAAACTCACACCGTCTACTCCAACTGTTCAGTTGCGAGTAGAGCAGTGGGCACAAGAAAGGTACAAATGAAATAAATTGCTCGTGCTTTGAAATAAGTTTGCATAAAAGAACCTAAATTGCTTTAAATTTAACCCTAATTTTAAATGCATGTACGGATTTAGTTTCTTTTTATTTTATTTCTTATTGCATTTTTGCAGTTATGTTTCACTTAGGAATGAATGCATGGTCACTTATCCTTATGTTTTGTAAGTTTGATTTTAATAACACAGTAATTTGATTAATGTTTTACATTTTATTAAAAAATATTTTGTGCTGCATGGCTTTATTTAACTTTTATTTAATTTATTTAATTATTTAACTAAAATAATTTTTGTCAGTAAAATGTTCATTGTTGTAAATTGTTGTAATGTTTACAGGGATGAGTTATTCAAGAAAAGTTTGGCAAAACTACGAGAGGATATTGTAAAGGCTAACGCATTAGTCCGAGAAGCAAATTGTTTGGCCATAGAAATGGGAAAACAAACAGAATTTGGCGTCACATTACAGATTCCTGCAGCGAATTTAACTCCAAACAGAAAAGTATGTTGTAATTTAAATTGTTTTAGTAGTTTCAATTTGCAATTGCATTTTCTGGATTTCAGAGAAGTGCGTTTGTGAGTGAACCTGCAATATTGGTTAAGAGAAAGAAAAAACCAAGCCATGTTTGGTCAATGGAGAAATTAGAAAATAAGTTAATTGACATGAGAGACATGTACAATGAGTGTAAAGAGAAGGGAACCATGAAAGAAGTACCATCAAAGGTTAACGATCCTTTTTATGAGTCTCAGGAAAATCATAATTTGATTGGAGTGGCAAACGTGTATTTGACAATATTATTTCATGACGTCGTTCTTAGTTACCATGTTCCAATAATCAGTCAGCAAGGAGAGGTAACAATAAAAATAAAAATAATATTATTATTTTAAATTTAAATAAATGTAAATAATTAACTTTTAATTTTTAATTTTAATTTCAATTTTTAATTTTTAATTATTGCTCTCTTGTAGGTGGCTGGACGATTACACGTAGAAGTTTGTAGGATTGCCGAGTACTTTCCTGATCGTTGTATAAATTACGATAACGAAAGTGCACTTTCTGTTGGATCACAAATCACTTGCCGGGTAAATTAAAATTAAGATTTTATTGCATTCAAGTTTTACAACTTATTTTAAAATTATTATTTACTAAAGATTTCCATCAAGCAAGCTATAGGCCTGCCTCCATCATTATCAAATTTTGTGTTTTGTCAGTACAACTTTTGGGGCCATTCTGATGTTACTGTGGTTCCTCCAAAAATTGATCCAGATTATTCAGATGCAACTAATGAGCGAGATAGTCTCTCATTTAAATTTGATCACACCAAAGAGTTTACTATCAGCGTCACAGAAGAATTAATTGAACACTGTTCAGATGGAGCATTATCGATTGAAGTGTGGGGCCATCAGAGTGCTGGTTTTGGATCGACTCGTTCTGCAGTCGATTTGGATAGTCAGTTGTTGAGATCACATTCACTTGCAGACAGGTGGGTTTCTAAAACTAATTACCGTACTGTATTCCTAGAATTTAATGCAGCTATCTGGTATTAAAAATGTAATTCTTATTCATAAGAATAAATTTTTATTTCTTTTGGAGTTTGTGTTAATGAGGTTCGACTTGTATTTCTGTATTAATACTTATGATTTTTGTAGGTGGTGTGAACTAACGAGGAAAATTGAAATGCTGGTTGAAATTCACGAGTTGAATGAGCAAGGAGAATATTCTCCAGTGGAAGTTGTCATTAAACCAGAACATTTAGCTGGTGGTTTATATCAATTACGACAGGTAAAATTGAATTATTTTGTTGGTATTTTATATGTAGCATAAATTTGATTGAATAATTATTTATTGTAGGGTCAACAACGACGTATAATAGTTAAAGTGAGACCAGTACAAAACTCTGGTACACTGCCACTTATTTGTGAAGCAATTTCATCAGTCGCAGTAGGAGGAGTAGTTGCAAGAAATAAATTGCAAAAACCATTGGATTCCTATCAAGAAGAAGATTTGGCTTGTCTTAGAGAAAAATGGTCCGATGCTCTGATGAGACGTCGGGAACATCTTGATGAACAGATTCAAAAAATAATTAATAAACAAGGTTGAATTGTTTTAATTGGAAATGTGTACAAATTCATTTAAAATTTGAGGGATATTTTTTACAGGTAAAAACGATCAAGATGTTGAACGAGAACAGAACTTGATTGATCAATGGGTTAGTCTTACTGAAGAAAGAAATGCTGTTCTTTTTCCTGCCCCTAAAAGTGGAATTCCAGGAGAGCCAGCTGAAGGGTATTTATAAATGCACTTAAAGATAATTTAAATTTTTAGATTACATTATCTAATTTATTACTGTTTTAGAGAACAATTACCAGGAATGGAAAAGCACATTCCAGTATTGTTTTTAGATTTAAGCGGTAAATATATTATATGATTTTATATTTAAAGTGAGAATTGACAGTTTATTGATATTACAGCTGATGACATGAGCTTGATGAACAACAGCGATGGCATGCGAATTGCAGGTTCCAATTCGATATTACCTAAAGAGCTCGGAACGAAGTTGTTCAATTTACCAATTGTAAAATATTGCGAGAAAGAAGTAATCGTAGAACAACAAATTCACTTTTAGTGCTTGTATTTATTTTGAGTTATATGTTCCAGGTATCTGCATGCGCAGCATGGGATTCTTCAATTCACGATTCAATTCATTTAAACCGCATAACGTCAGCCGACGAACGCATTTATTTAATTTTAAAAACCACGGTCCGATTAAGTCATCCGGCTACAATGGAGCTGGTTCTCCGTAAACGCCTCGGCATCAATGTTTACAAGCGTCAAACATTGACGGACCGCATCAAAAAACGTATTGTTCGTCAAGAATCAATATTTGCTACCGGAATAATTTATGAAATTGTATCAAGCATTCCTAAGGTAAATAAATTAATTTTCTAAACGTTTGACTATGAATAACGATTTGTTATTGCAGGCTTCAGAGGAATTAGAGGATAGAGAGTATTTAGCTCAGTTGGCTGCCTCTGGCGAAGATTCTAATGCTTCTGATGGAGAAAGTTATATAGAGAAATACACACGAGGAGTGTCAGCTGTTGAAAGCATACTGACACTTGATAAGTTAAGACAAGAAGTGGCTGTGAAAGAGTTACTCGCAGCTCAAGGACGGTCTCTTCGTAAGACAGCCAGTGTACCAAACATTTCCAATGTAAATGAAATTTTGAATTTTAAAAGCTATTGATGATTAACTGCAGTTTTCTTATTAGTTATTGCGGATGGAGAGTCCGTCTGGGCGCCTGGAAGAACAATTTCGTGCCGAGAGTATCGGAGACATCAGCTCATCAAACAATGATCAACATTCCAGACAAAGATCTAATAGTCTTACTAAAGAAAACAAACCTAATCCTCCATTCATTGGTAAGTTGATGTTCTTGTGTAGCAACAAGAACATAGGTTAATTTAATCTCTTCACAGCTCGTCCCACTTTTTTGAACTTGGCTCTCAATTTGAACTTACGTCCACAAGCAAATATTAAGTGTACGTTTTGTGTCACTTAGGAGTTTTTGCTTTATTCCATTTTTTTAAAATTGGTTTTAATTATTTTGCTACGTAATTTGTTGTACTTCTTTTATTTATTTAATTATTTTTTATGTACAATATGTTTGATTTTTATTTGCGGATTTGGTGTTATTGCTGGTTTTAATGCATGAAACATTTTTTTATTTCTTAAAATAAATTTTAGTATTGTTGTTGTAGTTGTTTCATAGACTTCAAATTAAAAATGTTTATTTGTGTTTCAGCTCAACCTGCTCAACCGATCAAAGCAGTTAAGCCAATGCGGACTTTATTAGAAGAGCAGTATCAACGAGAAGTAAAACCTTTGCTTGAAAATAATTCAGAAGTATATTTTTTTAACTAATATTTTGTGTAAATTTTAAAAATCAATTGGTAATTGATTCCTCTTTAAGGCAATGGATGAGGAAGTTGATGACGAAGAATCAATGGAATTAAATCAAAAAGTTGCTTCTCCACTTCAGATTGGTGAAACCGAGGAAGAATTTTGCGAATATGAATCTTTTAAGACAGTTCGTTTTTTTTTTAATTAATATTGATAATTTATTAAACTATGTTATTTTTTAGACAAATGATCAAGAAGTAAGCAATACAACAGAGACTCCAGCTGAAGTGAGCCAAAGTGAAACAAAGATGACTCCAAGTATGGTATCTAGCGGATACAGTTCTCAAGCGGTTTCATCAAACACATTATCATCTGACGATTCGTTGAGCTTGCGCAGCATCAGCGTTGATGAAATTCAAGAAATTGATAAATTGCCAATTCTTGGTTCACAAACGGCTACAGAAAAAGTTAAGCAAGTTGGTGAAGAATCGCCATGCTTGGATAATAATTCACACCATGGCTCAAATGAGCATTTGATTAGTTTCGATTCAATGCAACAAGTTGAAGAAACAAAACTCGCGGACACGAAAAATGACTCTACTACAAATGTGAACGATACTTCTGATGACTCTACATCAACACAATTTGAAGAAGAAAAATTGTTGTTTGAAAATGACACTAACACAATAGAAAAAGTGCAAGAACAAGAGTCATATAAGAAAGCTAAAGAAGAAAGCGAGTCGAATGAGGAACTCGAATCCAGTTCCAATTCACATACATCTTCCATTACGTTTCGAGAAAAGAAAGAGAAAAGAGATTACTCTGCACACAGAGCTTCTTTTCCTTTAGCAGTTGACTGGGAAGCAAGTAAATTAGAATCAGATATGCAAAGTTCAGACGATTCTAATGATAGTTCTAATGAGCGTAGTTCTTCGGTTCCATGTGACTTGGGTGAGAAAGTAAAATATTGGTTATTGATCTTAACTATATTCCATTTAATTTTATGTTTTAGATGTAGATGAAGGGTCAAATAGTTTTGGCAGCGAAGCTGATTTGCGTCGTTTAACAGAATTACCACTTCCGAATTGGATGCGTCTGGGTGAAAGTATACTAGTTCGACCCTACAACTACAGCGGTATTATTTCTTTTATTGGTCCGACTGCATTTGCTTCCGGAGTTTGGATAGGAGTTGAGCTTGACATGCCATCAGGTACTAATAGCATCTTTCAGTCGAAATTTGTCAGAAGATGTTTATTTACATTTATTTCTAATATAATTACAGGCAAAAATGATGGGTCTGTTAAAAAAGTTCGTTACTTCACTTGCCGACCTCGTCATGGTCTGTTCGTCAGACCTGATAAATTGCTTTTAGATAAGCACGGTAGAGGCCTTCGAGCTCGTCAATCTGCTTCCTTTGATTTTGAAAATGATGTTTCGTATGGAAAATTACGCAGGGCTAAAAGTAAAGGTAAAGTTAATCGTATTTAACGTTATTTTTTAAAGTTGTTGTTTTAATATTTTTTACAAATGTTTTAGGCGATGGGTTGTCAAAATCTTCGATTGATATTTCTTCAAATCATTCGCGACGAAGTCGAAGTCGTGGTGATGGATTGCAGGGAAAAACAAAAAACTCATCTTTAATTAAGTAAACAAGTGTAGATGAATGAAATTAGACACTTGATGTTTATACTACTAGTTAATTTAATTGATTGTCAATATTTTATAGCTGTTGGGTCTATTCGTGTTTATTTATACGTTGTTTTTATTCTGCCCCGTCAAATGATGGATTTGTATATTTTGAAGGATTGGTTTTTAATTATTTATATGAGAATTTTATTCGATTGTAGGTATTTTTGAATATTTGTTTTCTTGATCTCTGATGATCAAGTGTGTACATTATTTTTGTTAAATTAAACAAAAAATTAGTCATTTTTTGAAAAGTAATTCCGTTTTAAAATATTGCACTGTTTTATGTTATATGTGCACTGATTAAATCAGATTTCTCTATTTGAATAATAATAATAATCATAAAATCAAGTAGTTGTTCATTGTTTATAGAATTTTAACATTCAAAAGTGAAATAAAATCTTTTCAAATCTAAAGTTTTGGTCAAAATTTGTCCATATTTTTGTATGTAAAATAATTATTTTCCTTTATAATTTGTCCAAACTGAAAAGTGAGTGCTTGGATTATTTGCATTAAAAATAAATTAAAAGCAATTAATATTTTCATAGGATTGCGGTAAAGATCGCAGCGACATCACACAGAAAATTAATAAACTAACAACTTTCAAAATGGAGACAGTTGTGATCGATTCATTCTACGACGGCCGGTACGATGTCCTTGATATTCCCACCAAGATGATGTTTAGCTGACAGCAAGAAGATCATGTGATAAAAATGAAAATTGTTAAATCCCTTTATATTTTTAGTGTTTTGTAAAATGAAAAGTATTATAAATTTTGCCTACGTAGACATATCCACTTTATTGGAACCCAATGAGAATTTTACTATTCCGTCACATGACTTTGATCCAATAGCCAATCAGCTTGTACATAAGAATAACATTTTGTGTGACCAATGAGAATTTACGTTAGAAATTTACAATAGTAATTTGTTGTTGTTTGGCTCGTCGTTGTCGGTGTTCAGCAGCGCGCTTGCATGGGTTTCGAGTTGATTTTTCCGACTTGTCATCAAGTCTCTAGAAAGAGCCCAATCAAGCTCGAATGAAATTTTTATTTGTACAGCTACATCGAGAGGTTTAAAATGGTAAGAAAGCATTTCTACATACGATTTTTCAAAGGAATTTTGCAGGCCACTTGCCATGGTTATGACAGTATGATCGTGTACGTTTTATATTTTGTACACATATCTTACATATTTTGTTAGTACTTACACGATGTTCAGCTTGCAAAATGTTGAAATGAGGACTTTAAGAATAAATCTAGTCTGTTGATAATTACAGCTGAGGCCATCTTGACCTGAAACATGACTTAAACATGGCAGATTTGGCCTACTTTCCTATAAAATATCTAAAAGAATTATTAATTTCGATTAAATATTGGAGTTGAATCTCGTTATGAATATAATGTAGTGATGTGATTGATATATTTTTGTGAATTTGTTATTAGATTGTATTTTATAATGTCAGATTTTCACAATGCTGTTTTTATCTTAAATTAATAATTTTCATTTTTTGATATTTAATTTTGCTATCGAAGTGTTTAAAAATGTTTACGACATTAATCTATGAAAATTCTATTTTTAATGATCAATAACAAGATTCTTGTAGTTAGTTCGCTCTGCAAAGGATGTGCAACATTAATTTGATGTCCAGGTCCCAGTGTTGATTTTGACATGTTGCCAATCTTATTTCATATGCTGCAAATGATTAGATTTATAAATCTGTAATGTTTAAGAATCATTACATAACATAACACTCTAAAGTGTACTTAAGAGACAATTCCATTTAAATTTAATACAATATACATATAGTTATTTAAAAATGCATTATTAATAATTTATTTTTTATTTTAGGCTGGAGAAGAACCACCGTATCTGGCAGTGGGAACTGATGTCAGTGCTAAATACAAAGGAGCATTTTGTGAAGCAAAAGTGAAGAAAGTTACTCGGAGTGTGAAGTGCAAAGTATTCATTTTTTTAAACATAAATTATGCCATTTTTTTTTAGTTTGCTTTTTCTTATTTTTTTATATTTTTTTTAGGTTACATTTAAAAATAATCTCGGAACCGTCACTGTACCTGATGATCAAATAAAAGGGACTTTAAGAGTGAATGCTCAAGTCGAAGTTCGCCATCCAGAGAAAAATCAGTATTTTGAAGCAGTGATTAATAAGTTGCACGATCAAAGCCGTTACACCGTAGGTCAGTATCACTTATCAGTTTATAAAAATAATAAATATTATTACTAGTACTAATTTAATTGAATTTTAACGATAGTTTTTGACGATGGAGACGAAACAACCCTTCGGCGTACTTCCTTATGTCTTAAAAGTGGGCGTCATTTTGCTGAAAGCGAAGTAATTAAGTGGACATTGTGTTTGCTGACAAGATAACTAAATTTTTATTATTAATTTTTAGACCCTGGACCAATTGCCACTCACACATCCTGAACATTTTGGAACACCGGTGATGGGTTCCAAAGGAAGGAAACGACGAAGTTTAAATCGGTAGGAAGAGTTCAAAATTTATTCTAATTTTATTTACAAGTTTAAATTTTGTTACGTTTTATTATTTAATTCACTTTAAGTTATCACCATTGCAGAGATGATGGAAGTAGTGATGAAGAAACACCACCCAAGAAAAAAGAGGTCAAGTTACGTGAACCTGATCCAGATATTGGAAAAGTTGTTTGTGTCGAAATGGGCGAAAAAAGAAAGTCGAAAGATAATTGGTTTCCAGCCTTAGTTGTCTCTCCCAGCGCGCAGGAATCTGTCAAAATTGCACGAAAAGAGGAATATTTGGTGCGGTCTTTTAAAGATGGAAAATAGTAGGTTTTTTTAAAGTAAATTGTAAGATGATATAGTTTTATGAATGCATTGCTTTCTTTTAGTTATTGTATTTGTAAGAAGGAAGCACGTGAATTTACACGGGAAATTGGAGCAAAAGTTGATAATAATACTTTAAAGACAGGTGAATTAAATTATTTAACCTTGTTTAAGTGTTTATGAATGTTATTAAAATTAATGGTTATTGAAAATAGCTGTAGAAAAAGCGCAATCATATATTGACAGGGATGAACTTCCTCCGCACTGGGATCGTGATGTGCTATTTAGGAAAGAAACCACTAGTGACGAAGGCGATAGTAACGAGGACACTGAGTCTGATGTAAGCAATTAATTTTGGAAATTTATTATCAGTTTTGTTATTTTAAATTAATGCTGATGTAGACTTCCGATGATGAACCCAGCGAGGAAAAAGACCGGTTTGTTGCACAATTATATAAATTCATGGACGACAGAGGGACTCCCATTAACAAGGCACCCACTGTCAGCAATCGTGATCTCAACCTCTACAAGCTTTTTAAAGTTGTGCAGAAGTTAGGAGGTTACAATAGGGTAATTATTACACAATAAACGTGATGGTTATTATTTTTTTTATTATATAATGTCTAATTTTTTATTAGGTGACAAACCATATGCAATGGAAAATCGTTTACACAAAAATGGGATTACCTAGTTATAATTCTTCGTCTTCCCATCAGATAAAACAAGCATATAAGAAGTAAGCTGATTATTTAACATTATTTTGATTAAAATGGAATTTAATTGTTGGTTATAAATAGGTACTTGCATAGTTTCGAGGATTTTTATCGGAAGTTAGGTTGCACGATGGGTACAAATACAAGAGCTGGCCGCATGCGACACCGAACTGGTCGAATGATAACGCGAGATCGCGATCGTGAATTTCGAACGTCGGGTAGCAAAAAGAAGCAAGAGGCTAAGCAGGATAATAAAAGCGATTCTAAAGTAAAGAAAGAAGATGCTGAAGATGATAAATCAAAGGAAGATGATGCTGAAAAGAAGAGTGATGATGAAGATGAGAAAAAAGTAAAGGTTAAAAAATTAAACAAGAAAGCTGAAACTGAGAAAGGACCGAAAATTAAAGTATGTTAATTTATTTAGTTGCAATATGTAATTTTTTAAATATATTTTTAAATTATTAATAGGGAAGGAAGAAAATTAATCGCGATGAGGAATCAGAGGATAAAACACAAGATTCAACAGATGAGTAAGTTTTTGTAACAATAAGAGGTAAAATGTTGTACTGATTTATGTTTTGTGTTTGTTTTGCAGCGATGATACTTACAGCGACGTAGATATTAATGTTGGCGATAAAGTGCGCGTGAAATACGGACGCGGGCGCCATCAAAAAATCTACGAAGCCAAAGTATTGGAACTAGAAATAGAAAGTGGCGAAAAGAGTTTTTACGTGCACTATACAGGATGGAATATGAGGTACTTGTTTGTATGGTTTAGTATAGTTTTTACATTTATGCTAATTTTTTGGTATAATACTGTAGGTACGATGAATGGGTTAATCGGCAACGAATTGTGGAAAATTTGTCTCTTAAAGTTAGGAAAGGACGGTCTGCAGGTTCACCAAAGGTAGTGTTTTTGGAAAATTTAGTTATGTTAATTATTTTATTTATTAATACAAATTTGTGAATTTTTAATTTAGACCCCAACCAATAAAGTTCCTGCGAAACGTGGTCGTCCCCCAATCGGCTCAGGAAAAGGGTCAACTTCCACTCCACGGAAATCAGGTTCAGGGCAGTCTCGGTCGAGATCTACACGATCAGATAAAAACAGTCTTACAGATTCACCATTTGTTAATGGACTGGAACCTCAAAGACGAAGTCGTAACAAATCAGGTCCAACAACCACAACTGAGGAAGCTGGTTACACAGAGTCAGATGAAACTGATGAAGGATCATCACCAGAAATTAAAAAAGAGAAAATTGAGAGTGCGAAGGACGTGAGTGATTGTGAAAAAGAGGAAGAAGATTCTCCAGAACAAGAAGATAGTGGTAATGAAGATATAAGAAATGAAAAGAGTGATGAAGAAATAGAAAGTAATAAGAAACGGAGAGGTAGAAAAAGAACTAAAAAACGAATTGAAGACGTTGAGGAGGAAGATGAAGAGGAAGAGGAGGAAGATAACGATATAGATGAGTTAAAACCTGTTACTGATCTTGAGAAAGATGACAGTTGGTCAAACGAAAAAGAAAATGAACTTGCTTCGGAAGAAGAAACTGTTGCGGTCAAAGAAGAGCCTGTCGAAAAAGTAGAAGAGGAAGAAGAAAAACTCGTTACAGAAGTAGAACCGAAAGAGGAAGAAAAAGGATCTGAATCTGATGAAGAACTTGATATTCCAAAAGAACCTGTTGTCACTGAACCTGAACAAGACATGAAAGTGGTTTTGGATGAGCAAACGACAGAAGAAATTGATGACATTGTGAAAGAGGAGTTGAATACTGTGCAGAAAATAAAAGAGGTTGTGGTAGAAAAAATAGCAGACATTAAAGTGGAATTGGATTTAGCTGATGAACTTGCCGAGGAGGAAACTGAAATTGAAAGAGATATTGTTAGTGAAGATGCTTTACAAATAGCAAAAGCTGATGATATTACTGAATCGACTTCTTCCACACTAATTATGCCAAAAAGTCCAGAAAAAGTAAAAGATGATTTGGTGGTGGAGGAAGAAAAGGTAGTGGCAAAACCTAGTGAAACTGTGGAAGAAGTTATGGGATATTTTATGGCTGAAGGATTGTCAAGAGTTGGAGAAGAGGAACGAGCAAATGACGTAGAGATAAAAATTGAACCGATTCCGCAAGATTTCATATTAAATGAAGAGGAAGGTGAGGTTGTTAAAAAAGAAAAAGAATCGAAAAAGAAATTGGAAAAATCAGATGAAGTGAAACGAAAAAGTAAAGATAAGGATGGAAAGGCAAAGAAATCGAAAGAAAAAAAGAAAATGAAAAAGGATGAATTAAGTAAGAAGAAAGAAAATAGAAAGAGAAAGGATGAAGATTCTTCAGAAGCTGGTGAAAAGAAGAAAAAGAATAGGAAAAATAAGCAAAGTGATTCTGCAAAAAAGAAATCAAAGAAAAAATTAGATAAGACTAGTGATGAAGATAGTAAAAAATCGAGTCGGAAAAGTGGGAAAAGAAAAAAGAAAAAATGGTCTTCCGGTGATGAACTAGATAATAGTAAAAGTCGTAAGACGGAAAAAAGACAAGAGGCTGAGAAATTGGAAGAAGTGTTGAGCAAAAAAGACGAAAACGAGGATTTAGTCACAAGACTTTTATGTCGCGAAGATGTTCCGTTGAGTCCTGTACCTGAAGTAAATCCTTCTGAAGGACCATCGACTCATTATGATGTTCGGCCGTTATTGCCTTTGAGCTTTTCCAGTAGCACGGGAAGTGCTGCTAGCAGTACGTCGTGCAGCTTGAAAGATAACCCGAGATTCAGTCATCAGAAGTCATCGGAGCCGTCGACCGTTTTGGATAACACTCCTCCAACGACTCCTGAAAGCCAGGATTCTGTCTTGTCCATTTTAAACGAAAGTGAAAGTTCACCGGATGAAAAATCAAATAGTTTTGCTGACATGGAGTCTTACGCTTGCCAAGAAAGTGTCGATTTTGCTAAGTCAGAGGCAGCTATGGTTCTCGGGTCAATGTTAAGCTACGACAAAAATCCACTGGAAATAGAAGTGCAACCACCAAAAAGAAGTAATAACTACGAGGAAGATGTAATGCCAGCTAAGAAACGGAAAAAGAATAGGAGACAAAGTCATAGCACCAGTGATCTGGCCAAAATGAGGAAAGGAAACCGGAATGGAACAAGTGATAGTGACGAAACACATTCTGAACAAGCGGTGCTTTTTCAACCTGTGACAAGTAGTACCAGTAATGACAGCAGTTATATTGCCACTGAGACTGAAGTTACTACGACTATAATTCCTCCCAGATCACCACGTCCTTCAAAATTCAACTTTTTCGTCGAATTAGGTGAGAAATTAATTTATATGTAATTTTATCAATTTTTATTTCATCTCCTTATTTTGAATGTTTCAGATGATTGCTCAGATGGATCCCAAAGAATAGCTATCATCCAAGAAAAATTATCAGAACTGAAAAAAACTTACATGGCATTGAAAGCTGAAGTTGCATGTATAGATCGACGCCGTAAAAAATTACGAAGAAAGGAAAAAGAAGGTATTAGAGAATACAGTTGAGAAAAAAAATAAGATGCGGGGAAAGTAAAGATATTCACAGTTTTTGTATTATTTTATTGTGTGTTAGCATCAGCAGTTGTGTCATCTGCATCGCATTTAGAATGCTCCTGATCGGTTGACGATGAGGACAGCATCATTGGGTCTTAAAATTTGTTGATTATAATATTTTAAATCATTTCACATTAACATTTTTTTTCTATTTCGAATTTCAAATTTTTTTTAAACCATCGTCAAATTCTAAAAATTTAACATCAAATTATTTTAACATTATAACAATTCAATAGTATATTTGCTTTGAACTACAAAAGACTGAAACAAGATAAGAACTTGAAAAAAATAACATACGCGTTTATTACATATCACTTTTATTTGATAGTTATGAACTATTTAAAAGTATATGAGTTGAAAATAATTTTAGAGTTAGTTTTTTCTTAATTTCATTTTTTTTTTTAATTTTAATTTTTTGGCAGTTTGTTTGCATTCAGTGAGTTAGTTTTGAAATAGCAACAAATACCTATTTACCATCCATTTTTATTGTAACTCGAGTTTTATCATGTGATGAGTGCCTTGAAAATTAATGATACAGTGTTTAACTAAATGAAGCCATTATTTTTGGACGCTACGTCATAAATAAATTGTATAAAGATATTGTCATTTGATTTGTAACAGTGGGTGAATCCATGATAAAACTAAGTGAATTATGTTTTGCGACATTGTATATACAGTAGAATTGATATTTGTAGTAAGCAATAAATTAATCATGGTGAAGCGTAAATTGAAGTTTGCTTGTTGACCATTTTGTGACATGAAGTTGGTTATAATTTTAATTAAGGAGAATGAAAAATAAGGTCAACAGCTAGTTTTATATTGCTGTTTTAAATGGAAATGTTTAAAATAGCAATATTGATCATCATTTGTTCTTGCATTCAAATGCATGTCCTAGTGATGAATTTGCGAACAGTACTTTATTCAATTACATTCATGTACTTTGTTTGCAGCTTTGTAATGTTGCGTCAATATAATTGTACTGTTTATAAGATGGTTTTATGTACAATATATATATTGTATATTTGCTTTTATTATACAATTGTGTATTTAATCAGCGTATTTATTCCTAATAAACTATGGTTACCTCATTTCTTGTTTCATTAATAATTTTTTACGGACTATTAGTAAACAATTGGAAAAGTTCATTAATCAAACATTGAATTTGAAGTGCTAAAATGGTGTAATTAATAAGATAAACTTAATTAACGCGAATTATATAATATTTTTTTGATTAAAGTGGTGATATGAATTAGACACAAGATGACAAAAGATTGAAGAGTTGGAAATTTAAAAATTCATTCTTTAGATCAAATGAATAGCTTGCTGTAAATAAAGGAAATGAAGTAGTTGAAATCTGTTTTCAAGAGGAAACATTTAAATAATTTTAAAGGAAATTATCAGATAATTATTACAGGTATGTATGCGCTACATATTTCCACTAATTACTGTATTTGATAAATGTTTATTATTTTTATTATCAAGGACGTTTTGACACCGATTCAAGTTTTATTTCAGATTCATTTCAGATTTATTTGATGAACTTTTCAAGAATGTGCTATTGTAAAAATTTGTTTCAAGTCAGGTCAACAAATCACCAACGTTTAAAAAATGGAGGAAACAGAAAGGTAAGAAAAAGAGGTAAATAAATAATTTTTTATGATAAAATTGATGCTGTGTAGAGAAATTTTCTGAGCAAGTTTGAAAACTCACTGCTAAGTTCAATAATTCCAAAAATGTTTATATAGTTATAACTTTAATTATAATTGCTAAACATTGATGACTTAATTGAATTTAAAAATACATTTGTCAAATTACATAATATTTTGTTAGTAAATTGTGTTTGCTTTTGTGATAAGTAATTCTTTGTTATTTGGAGATTAAAAATGAAAAATGAAAATTGCTATCAATTGTAAGTGCAATGTCGATAACAGGCTAAAAAGATCGAAATTTGTATCAGAAATTTGTTTTATTTGTGTAAAGTCTTTTAACTCAAGACATGGCTGTTTCTTTGGACATTGAGTTAACACGAATAGACTTTTCCAGTGATGAACATAAGTTTCGCGAATTAATTAAACTTGAAGATATTGATAAACTAAAAAAGTTTTTAAAGGTAAGATATGTTCTAGTAAAATGATTGTTAATTTGAACTGTTAAACTATAATTTCAGGACACAGAAACGATTTGCTTGACAAATGTTTATGACAAAACTGTACAATATGCTATGGCCAGCAATAATAGAAGTATTGTTTCATTGCTGTGTGAAATGAAATCGTATCAAGCAACAACTACGACATTTAAATTAGCAGCTAGTATGGGTTACATTCAAGAATTTAATATCATGTTGCAAAACCGAAGAGAAATGAAGTGGGTACTAATTTACGTAAAAGCGAAAAATTGGGTCCATTAATAATATATTAAAAATTAAAATTGTTATCGCTTGTCTGGAAGTATACACTCTTTCATACCAATGTAAGAATTGCTTTTTACATTGCTTTTAAACTTGAAACTTTCAGATAAGCATTATCAATTTAAAATTTACGGATGATAATGTTGCTACTTTAAAATGAGCGCTCATTTTACCATGCTGCATCAAATTTAGAGCATTAATTTTGAATATAATTTTATTTTAATTTATGTTGGTTCACATAACATCATTTCAAGTTTAATTAATACAGTAATTTCCAATTTATTTTTTTTAAACACTACCACCTGTTTTTTGTTGCAGGAACAAACAAGAAATTAAAGCTTTACTTATTGCCGCTCTTGAATCGGAAAATATTGAAAGTATAACAAAGCTGCAAGAAATGAGACGTAGGAATGATCTAGGAAAAGATGAAATTGATGGACCTATTAATGAATCATTAGATTCTAATCGTAAAAGATATATTGATGAAGACATGTTTGCATCTCAAAATAGTCTTAAGAATGCTCACAACAGAATTAGTTTATACAAAATAATTGCTAATCCTCTTTATATCATTTTATACGAAGTGGATCCAATAAGTGCATCAGTTGATACGAGTAATGAGTTAGAATCGTTGGCAAATCGTTTCCCTGCCAACACAGTAATTATTACAGGATTAAAATAATTAAATAATAATTAATAATTTTTTTTTTTAATTTTTGTGTAGAGTGAATTTAAAAACATTTCATTGAACTGCAGGCAATTAGCAGTGGATTTGTTGGATTGCTGTGAGGATGACGATGAAGTGGACTGTTTATTGAATTTAGGGGTTAGAAATAAGGACACAAATATTTCCCGTCATGGAAGATTATGGCAAATGATGAGTGAAGAATTTATAGAAGTTCGTTTTCACAAACATATAATAATAAAATGCTTTTGAAATAATTTATTATTAATTTTTTTTTTCCTAAGTTTGTAACACATCCGAATTGCCAGTACTGGTTGTATAGTAAATGGTGTGGAACAATGCTGACATCATGGGAAAATTTTTCTATTCCTCAAAGTGCACTTCATATATTAAAACATTCGTTATTATTTCCTGTATACTCTATTCGTTACGCAATTGGTAAGTATGTCTAAATATAAGCTTTGTATTATAGAATAAGTTGTTAAATTTTATTACAGTTCCACCTACTTTGGAAGAAAAAGCTCCTATTAATTATTACATTCATTCTTTATCTGCATACTGCTGTTTCTTGTCGTTGCTTTTGTACAGCGTTTTTTATGAAAAAATTCATGATATAGAATCACCATTCTCAGCACCTGATCATGCAGTTGCAGTTTGGGTTGTAACAAGTATACTACACACTATTAATGATATTTTTGCTGTGCCTTATCCATCGTATTGGCAATCATGGTGGACAAGATATGATTTAGTTATGATGTTCTTATTTCTAATAGCTGGATTAAGTAACTTTTTTGGTTCTATTAATTTAACCAAAGTAAGTTGTTATAATTTATGGTTTTGATATGCAGTCTTTTAATTATTACAATTATTTATTTAGTATGTGCCAGAGTCACATTTTCTATTAGTAGCAGAAGGCGTTTATGCCATTGCAATTGTTGTGTCATTTATCAAAATTTTGCATTGGTTTCATTCATCAGCAAAATTGGGACCTGTGATCATTTCATTTAGCCGCATGACGAATATTATTTTGAAGCTTCTTATAATTTTTATGATAGTTTTGTTTGCGTTTTCTTTTGGATTGTACAGATTATTTAGATATTTTCGTGTGTCACAAAACAATTTGTCTTCGAGCAATAGTACAAGCAATAGTGCTGATGGTCAAGAGAACGCAGTGTTCACTAGGTGAGACATAAATCTCTGTGCTATTAGGTAATAAATAAGAATTTAAGATAATTTTTATTTTTACAGTTATGTATCAACACTCAAAGTCTTATTTTGGGTTATGTTTGGATACGGTGAGCCAGATAACATAGAAATCCCATCTTCGTATGACTGGAATATTTATGAAGATGAGAGTATCATAGCAATGAAACAAAATTTTATAATGGTTGTAGGATATTTCATGTGGGCACTTTTCCATATTGCATTTGTAATTGTTCTACTAAACATGTTGATTGCAATTATGACAACGACTTATGAATCAATAACAGTACAGTTAATGTTTCGTTTTTCGAAATGAAATCTGAAATTAATGTTTTCTTAATTTAGACAAAAAGCGATGCTAGTTGGAAGTTTGCACGGACCCGATTATGGATGTACTATATGGAGGAAAACAACATAGCCCCACCCCCATTTAATTTAGTACGCTATATAAGTGTTTTTTTTATGTATTTGTACAAAAAATTGACGAGCCAACCCAACCTAAAAGAATCCGATAATAATAACGAGGTAGCAAAGCAAGCAAATAAGAAATATCAGGTAATAATAATAATAATAATAATATACAATATGCCATAAATTTGATTTTGTGCCTATTTCATAATTCCAGGACACATTAATGATATTAATCGACCGTTACGAAAGTAAAAGATTTGAAAATGCAGCACACAAAGATCAATGGCGTAGCGAAAGGATTAGTTATGTTGAAGCTAGGCGTAGATTACTTCATAATAGAATTAATACTGATTTTACAAAATTATAAAATCACTAAATTATTTAATTTTTATAACAGTATTAAGATGCATTTTTATTTAAGAAATTCTACAATCACCAAAGTTAAAAAAAAAGTAAAAAATAACTGATCGATATGATAATAAAACACGAATCATATTGTATTAGCAGATAATAGATGAAAATAAAAATTAATTCCTCGTAAATAGTAAAAAATATTACAATCCTCTCCATGAACTCACTATTATAGTTTTATTGTCTCTATTGAGAAAGACCAGTGCTAGTCGATGCCAATGTGTGTGTTTTCAAGTGCTGCGTTAAATTATCGTTGCGCACAAAAATTTTAGTACACACTGGACATGCAAAATGTTTTCCTTTGGTGTGAACGTTCATGTGACGATATAACTTGTCGGAGCGCGTGAAACGTTTTTCACACAGCGGCCATTGGCAAGCAAACGGCCTTTCGCCAGTGTGGCTACGAATATGCGCTTTTAAATGCCATGATTTTCGAAAACCTTTTTTGCAGTCATTCATGTGGCAATAATATAATTTCGGTATTTGCGGTTTCGTTTCACACTTTCCATTTTGTGCTGAGCACTGTGACGATACGTTCCATTCTGGATCTACTTGAGTACTAGTTACTGCAAACGTACTTTCATTTGTGGAAGGTGTCGGTGCAGGATATCGATTAAGTGTTAAATTTTCACACGATTGTCCCTTAACTGTATGAATAATGTCAATATGATTACGCAGTTCTTCTGCCGTTGGAAACTCTTTTCCACAAAATACCCAATCACAAATAAAAGCTGTCTCTTTCGATGGAGTTGTAATTTTCTTCAGTTTGCTTTTGTTTGAAAGTTTAGTTGTCCGTGGACTAGGATAAAATGTGTACGATTCTTGCATTTTAAATAGGAGATATTTCTTCAATGTAGCTTGTAAAATGTTTATACGATTGTACTTTCCATCTTCAAGCTTGTATTGAGAAAGAAGATAAAATTCATTAAATTTATAACAGCAAATTAAATTATTTTAATGATTTTAAACACTGATTACTTAACACAATACTTGTAAATTTGTTATTTTATACCTGATATTTTGTTTATATTTGAACTCTTAAAGTCACAAATAAAATTAACATGGACGATTTTGTGATGAAACTCACTTGTCAGTTTGGCGATTTTATCGGTTACTTCAGAATTATCGAATAACTTGCGATTATTGCGACTATTGAGACTGATAAAAACACTTTGATTAGGTTTGCTCTATCTTGCTCGTTTTTCTTGTCCTTGCTTATTTGAATAATGTCATAATAGAAAAACTAATTTAATTAAAACTTGAGTTTAGCAAATTTATTATTTTATTTATTATAACTTCCTAAGGTATGAAAAGTTAAAGCTATAGGTAAAAAATTTGAAATTACTCGATTTATCGATTTTTAACCTTTTCGTGCGATGACATCATCTTCCACGTATATCAGAATTTTAAAAAGGACTTTTACTGACGACATCTCAACTAGTTATAGTGGTTTGTTTGATTGGCTTATAAATATATACTCTGGTTGTTGGAGGAGAAAACATGCTTTATATTTGCTCTCAGATTTAAAAAAATGACATCTATCATTAAACTTCAAGCATTATCCGGTGTTTTCGATGAAACTCCACATTGCTACATACTTCAAGTGGACGAATTTCGGTTTCTTCTTGACTGTGGGTGGGATGAAAAATTTAATCCTCATTTCATGAAAGAATTCAAAAAGTTGGTTGAAATTTAATAACAGTAGCTACACATTTGTCTAAATTTGTTATTGTTTTTATTTTTCTTAGGCATATTCATACGTTAGATGCAGTGTTACTTTCATATCCAGATTATTACCATTTAGGCGCTTTACCTTACGCGGTCGGCAAATTAGGATTAACATGTCCGATTTATGCAACCATTCCTGTTTATAAGATGGGACAAATGTTTATGTATGATCTTTATCAGGTATAATTTTATCAGACAAATTTAAGTTACGTTAAAATTAATTTTGTAATATTTGTTTATTATTTCAGTCACGACACAATTCAGAAGAATTTGATTTATTTACGTTAGATGATGTTGATGCAGCATTTGACAAAATTATTCAGTTAAAATACAATCAAAGTGTTAGTTTAAAAGGGAAGGGTCATGGATTAACAATAACGCCATTAATGGCGGGGCATATGATTGGCGGTACGATTTGGAGAATAGTAAAAGATGGTGAAGAGGATATTGTGTATGCAGTCGATTATAACCATAAAAAAGAACGGTATAAATATTTTATGATATACTTTTTTTGTTATTATGTAAATTATTTTAATTTTTTAATTAAATTAGGCATTTAAATGGCTCCGTGTTAGAAACTGTATCCCGACCATCACTCTTAATAACAGATGCTTTCAATACAAATTATAATCAATCACGGCGGCGGCTGCGAGATGAACAGTTAATGAGTATGTAATGAGGATTTGTGGGAAATTTATTGTCAAACTATAATTCAAACTAAAATGTTAATATTTTAGCTAATATTCTTCAAACGTTACGTAACGGTGGAAATGTATTAGTTGCAGTTGATACAGCCGGCCGTGTCTTAGAGTTGGCACACATGGTGGTTAGTATTTCTCTCATTTTAATTTTTTAAAGAAATAAAATGATAATTTAATCATTTTTCTAAAAAAATTTTCAGGATCAATTATGGCGAAATCAAGACTCTGGTTTATCAGCTTATTCATTAGCACTATTGAATAATGTCAGTTACAACGTAGTTGAGTTTGCGAAATCTCAAGTGGAGTGGATGAGTGATAAAATTATGAGATCTTTTGAAGGCGCTCGAAGCAATCCATTTCAATTTAAACATCTTCAGTTATGTCACAGCTTAGCTCAATTATCCCAAGTTCCTGATCCTAAGGTTTGTAACATATTTAAAAACTTTTCCTAGTAATAAAATTAATAAATGTATTGTAGGTTGTATTGGCTTCTAGCCCTGATATGGAATGCGGCTTTTCTCGAGATCTTTTTCTACAGTGGTGTTCAAATGCTAAAAACAGTGTAATTTTAACTACTAGGACATGTCCTGGTACGTTAGCGAGGTATCTTATCGACAATCCTGCAACAAGAACTATTTCATTAGAGGTTTGTTTTGTTAAGATTTTATATGATTTTGATTGATATAATTAGTATTTTTACAGATAAGAAAGAGAGTTCGACTTGAGTCAACTGAATTGGAAGAATATTTAAGACGAGGCAAAGAAAAGGATGACGCTAATAAAAAAGGAGATAAGAAGTAAAATAGAGTTTACAAATTGTCTTTAGATTTCTTTAGATAACGTTAATTATTATTTTTTAAATTATAGTGATGTCATGGATTCAAGTGAAGAAAGTGACGATGATATGGATATAGAAAATCAACCTGTTGGAAAAGCTAAACATGATTTAATGATGAAGAATGAAGGAAAGTCGAGAGGAGGTTTTTTCAAACAAGCCAAAAAATCATATCCTATGTTTCCATTTCATGAAGAAAAAATTAGATGGGATGATTATGGGGAAATTATTAAGTATGAAAATTAAAAGAAAAAAAAATCGCTAAATACTAATTTATAAAACATTTTTAGACCAGAAGATTTTTTGGTAATGGAATTAAATCCTACTGAAGAAGAGACAAAAGTTAAAGCCGAAGAAACAAATGAAGAAATTCAAGGTAAACATGATTATTTAATGACTTAAAACTTAACTATTTTAACTTTTTTTCATATTTTGTGTATAGACATATCTGAAGTGCCCACCAAATGTGTGCGCACACAACAGATGCTCGACATCAATTGCTCTGTACAATTCATTGATTTTGAGGGCAGATCCGATGGAGAATCAATTCGTAAAATAATTTCATTGATAAAACCCCGCAGATTAGTTATTGTTCGGGGATCGCCGGATGCTACTATGTCATTAGCTTCTTATTGTGGCTCAGCCGTTCAGGGAAAAATATTTACTCCACAATTACACGAATGTATTGACGCCACAACTGAAAGTCACATTTACCAAGTATGTCATTTCATTCTATTCATTTTATTAACACGAAATAATGTAATTTTGTTTTTAAATACAGGTTCGGTTGAAAGACTTTTTAGTAAGTTCTTTAGTGTTTTCGCGTGCTAAAGATGCAGAATTAGCTTGGGTAGATGGTGAAATCCGAATGGATGAAGACGAAGCTTTAGTAGACATCAAACCACAAATAGAAAATAATTTACCTATAGGCGATAACGATGATGATGAAACGAAGAGAGAAAGAAGAACCAACGAAAGAATTCCAACTTTGGAACCATTACCGATTAATAGTGTATGTTTTCCTTTATTTTTCATTTAAAAAAATAATTAGATCGATTATTTATCGTTTCTTTTGTTATCGTATTTAACAGATTTCAGACCACCCTACTGTATTTGTAAATGAACTCAAATTATCCGACTTCAAACAAGTTTTAATTCGTGCTGGAATTCATGCTGAGTTTTCAGCAGGTGTTCTTTATTGTAATAATGGCTTAGTTGCAGTGAGACGAGTACGTTATGAATATACTGGTTTTAAAATATTATTTTTTAAATTCTTTAATTTTTTTATTATTTCAGAACGAAGCCGGCCGCATTAATTTAGAGGGATGTTTGTGCGAAGACTATTATAGGATTCGTGATTTGTTATACGAACAATATGCAATAGTTTAATTTTATATACTTTATTGTTTCATTCGTACGGAATTAAAGTCAAGTACGACAAAGTCGATACTTTTTCTTAAATATATTTTTGTAATTTTCAAGCAGTTAAACAATTTTGCTTGACTAAATTTGCACATTCAAAGTGCTATGATATCAGTAATTTAAGGCCTTGAACTAGAAGATAGCTGTGCAGAATGAAATAAACATTTTTGTTTACTTAAATTACCTTTATGGTGAGGTTGGATATAAATCTTAGATAGAATGTTAAGATAAAAGAATGACCATTACTTTTTAGTTGCTCGCAATCATTCCAGTATGGCTCAAAAACGATGGTCGTTGTAGTACAAAGTTAGCTTTTTTTAATAAAATCCACTCGTCCTTAATATTAATACATTTTTAATATTTGATTAATCTTAGCTTTGAGTTTAAATTTATTTTTGTTTCGTAATTTAGAATTTTCACTTTGTTTTTGATTTCCTCATATCGTTTATCTTGGATAGAAATTACAATAATTTAGTAATTATGCTCATAAAAAGCCAGATGTTTCTTTTAATAGATTTATGTCCTTTAACAGGTCAAGAAATTAAAGATATTACGACTAGTTGCAAATACAAAGCTTGATAGAATCGTAAAGTATCATCCTTTCTCCCTTACAAAAATAATAGTACAACAAGAGATTTATTGGCAGTGACTGAGACATCGATAGAATTGAAAACACAATTTTAGCTAATTGACAAATATGTTCTTTCTTTCCAAGTATTATTGTCCAAACAAACAAAATTCTGGATTTACTGAAATCGAGATTATACTAGAATTTGCACATCAAATTAGAAACCATCCTAGTAATCAGCAAACTTAAGTATTTAGTTTCTTCAGATGATATCTGAAAATGAAAATAATGCGGCTTTAACAATAACAATAATTGTTCATCAAGCATCGAATCTTGTTTAATCAAATTTGTATTGTTTATGTAATGTTCAAAAAAAATTACACATATTTCTTGTTTAGTACTATTGGAATTCTCGTTAATTTATTTTTCATTTAAAAAAAAAATAAGAGCTTGTTTTCTATTTTTTTTTCTATATTTCGATTACTATAATATAATTTACAGTCTAGAATTGTGTGATCTATTTCTACAACAAAACCAATATACATGACAGAAATTTTTAATCTCAACTCAGTTCAAATAACTTCCCTAAATGCTGTAATTTCGAATCCATTCTTGATAACTTACATCTTATAGATCAATAAACATTGACCGAGGATCTTCTACTGCTGCTTTTATTTTCTTTAGAAACGTCACCGCTTCTCGCCCATCTATTAATCGATGGTCGTAAGTCAGTGCCACGTACATCATTGGGCGAATCACAATCTATGACACACATTAAAATTATTTAAATTTTTACTACAAATTTAAAAATTGATATAAAATGTTTGTTTACCTGTCCTTTAATAGCTACAGGTCGATCAAATATTGCATGCATTCCCAAAATAGCCGATTGTGGAGGATTTATAATTGGAGTACCGAACATAGAGCCGAAAACACCACCATTACTGATGGTAAAAGTTCCTCCATCCATATCTTCAATAGCCAAAGCACCTTTTTTAGCCTAGTATAAATAAATAAGTCATTAATCTCAAAATACACTTTATTAAAAAATCTTTGCATTTTCCATTACTTTTTCTCCTAGTGCTGCTGTAGCTTTTTCTACATCGACAAAATTCATAGTGTCTACATTACGTAGTACTGGAACCACCAAACCTTTAGGTGTTGCAACAGCTACACTAATATCGATATAGTCACGATAAACTATATCTTGTCCGTCGATTACTAAAAAATACATCAGAAAATATTTTAATTAATTTAAAAAGTATATGGTTTAAATATTATTAGTACCTGCATTGACAATTGGTTGATCCTTAAGAGCATAAGCTGAAGCAACCACAAAACATGACATAAAACCCAATTTGATGCCATGTTTTTTTTGGAACTCAGTCTGGCAGGACTTTCGTAATTCGGCAATATTGCTAATAAATAAAAACTTCTTTATATTGTGTGCTTTTTTTAATAGCCATAAAATCAGGTGTTAATAAATCACCTCATGTCGACTTCGTTGAAAGTTGTTAACATTGCATTGGTATTTTGAGCTTCCTTTAATCGCTGTGCTATTCTTATTCGCATTCGATTCATTTTTACTCTTTGTTCTGTTCGGGTACCGGTAATTTTAGATGATGGATCAGCACCAACCGCTGATGATGGTGGTCCGGCTGGAATAGGCCGCACTGCACCAACTGGTGTAGCTGTCATAGGTGCAGCCTGGGGTGGTGGTGAAGATGGTGGTGGAGCAGCCGGTTCAGCTTTTGGTTTAGGCGGCGGCGGCGGCGGCGGTGGTGGTGCAGAAGCTTCGGCTTCTGGTTTTTTTTCTGCTGGTTTCGGTTTTGCAGCAGGTGCTGCTCCTATAAATACAACACAAAAATTAAAAATTAAAACTCCACATAAATTCATCAAAAAAAATCTTACCACCAGAAGCACCAACATCTAACGTAAACAGAGGTTGACCAGCTTTAACAGTGGTTTTATCTGGTACTAACAATTCTTTTATCACTCCAGCAGCGGGACATGTAACTGGGATCGAAGTCTAACATAAAAAAAAAATTATATATATATATAAAAATTTACATTTCAAAACATTATAAACTCGTAAAAAATCTAGTTTTAAAAATTATCAGGATAAATAATTTTTAATTTATCTAAAATAATAATAATAAAAAAAAAC
Organism: Geophilus carpophagus; assembly: GCA_034687075.1. Lineage (NCBI taxonomy): Eukaryota > Metazoa > Arthropoda > Chilopoda > Geophilomorpha > Geophilidae > Geophilus > Geophilus carpophagus. The sequence goes on from JAQFZN010000305.1 coordinate 34,033, forward strand.
TCATAAATGGTATCAGACTTCTTTTCTATATACCACCACTTAGCTATCATATATCAAATGAAGGAGTGTGTCCAGGTGTTTTCAAGTAGGACAGATGTTGCCGAAGAAAAGAAGCGTGTCTAAGAAAAACATCTGTTCTTTCAATAGCTTTCTTCGACAGCACACCGTTATAAAGCTTTCTTAAACACCCCACCCTAATCTCCATACAACATTATATTACAAGTACAATAAAATAATTTTATAAGACGTAAAATCAACACTTAAAAAAATTTATTATGCTCTACTACTGTCACCTAATTATATTACCTTTAAATTATCATTAATCAAACTTCAATAACTGGAATTAAACTAATTTTTTTTCAATCCTCCCCCTTCTAAATGATAGCTGGGTCAATCCATTTGCAGACTGCTTACATTTTAAGATATCATCATTCTTTTGGGTGTGGACACACAGTTGCACATAATGTAATTATTAATACAATATCTCATGACAAATGTCCAGGGACAAATTTCTGGTAGGAAAAAAAAAGAAAAGCCAGGGACGACAATTCGCATAAACTAACTACCCTTTCATTATAAAATTACTCTCCTTAATATGAGTTTGGTATATAAGCAGTATTAAAAAGCCCCTGACAAGCTCGTGAATCAAGAAATCGATATACACAACCTCATCTTACACCAACGTCCAACCAAACTCATATACTAATCAAAAAACATCACCAAGTGAAAATGGACTTGTCGTAATTAAGTTTCCTTCTATTTTTCATACGCTTGACAGCTGGGACCAGCCTTTCTTTGCTACTCACTCATCATAACACATCTCCCCCTACATTTTTTTTATTACAATGACAATTTTTATTTCTTTCCATTAAAAACTCAGCGTTAAAAGCAATTTTTTTCCAAGGGTCAGTTCAAAGATTTGAGTAAAAGTGTTTATAGGGTAGTTTGGTGCCACTTTACATATGCGCTTATGTCTTATCACGAGCGCTTTAGCACTGTTCAATGTAGCGAGCGTCTCCTAAACCCCTTATTCATTAATTAAAGTTATAACGCACTGCTAATTAAAAGATCCGACTTATCTCGCTCGTGGTCTCTGACAGATAAATGGCGGCACACAGGCCGCTGATAAATTGCCAGCTTTGTACGATTCAGTGAAGGCCTGACACGACGTTGGGAATATTGTTGCCTGATTTACAGGTAAACTGCGCTGTTAATTTGCGTACAGTGCCAAGCTTTATAATATTTCCGTGGTCGTACTGGACTAGGGGCTGGTCTTGGACAATTACGCGAGCAGTGCTGTAATAAAAGAAGTAATTAAGCAAGTTGCAAAGTTAGCGGGGATTTTCATATTTTCTTCAAATTACGACCGATATTAAAATAAGATTTACAATCTGTACGTGCCACTTTATATAAGAATAGCCGCCCTCATATTGCCCAAAATACCTAAGAAAACGCTTTTAAATCATTTAGACTTAAAAATTTCAC
>JAQFZN010000306.1:0-35501 GCA_034687075.1 Geophilus carpophagus
TCAGATCAAATCATAATGCACTGTAGCTGTGGGTGGAGTACTACGAACATCAAGTCCACTTCATATCATTTTTCCATTAGTGAATGAAATTTCAAAAAAGTGGGGCCAACGCCTTCAACTTCCAATTTAATTTCAAAAAATTAATAAAAAAAAAATCAACATTTCATACATAAAATAAAATCCCAAACTCTAAACATTTCAAAATATTAATTCCATGTCTAAAAAAAAAAACACAAATCCAACACCACAATCAAAACAAATCAAATCCTATCACCTCTAAACTTTCCCCACATCCTTTCCCTATCCCCCAACCCAACATTTCCTTTCACTTTATCTCCGAATAAATTAAACATTAGCATTTATTGACACCCTTTTCACATATGGCAAAGAGATAGACGAAGAGAAAAAAGAGGAACTCCTTATCCTGTTGCCTGAAGGCGGCTTTTCACCATTCTCTTCACCACACAACTAAACAAAACGTCACGCTGACGCCCACCAATCACAGATGAGCAAGAGGGGGCGACCAAGCCTGGGACAACGTCCGCTGCACGCGGTTCGTTTCATTTCATTATTGGTGTTGTGCCACCAGCAGCGCGTGCTTCCTCTTACACTGACCTGTCACATAACCATGGACTAAATATTCGAACCGGTGGCGATGCTTAAGCACGTGCACATCTCTTCGTACGCGTCTCGACGAGCGGCTGACAACCTCAGCCTAAATAGCACCGCGTCCTACGCAAGTAGTAGTAGTAGCGGTGGTTCGACTTTATCTGCCGACAGCGATGAACTTAGCTCCCGGTCCAGATGCAGCTCCACTATCAGTCTCCAACGTCATTTTACGGTAAGTTTGGGAAGAATGGACAAATTGGGAAAGGTTTTGTGGTAGTTTCTTTATTGGGAGAAGAGTTTTAAGTTGTTAAAATTACTGTTCGACCTTAGATTGGGTGTAATGTTATACGGGTGCCATCTGTCTTGTCTATAAACTCCCCTATGTGTTTGTAAAAAATATCTGGGTGATGGAAATTATTTTATACAAATTTTAGTTTTTTTTTTGTAAAGTGAGGGTTTTTAAAGTGCAGTTAGAATTTTTTTGTTGATAATTGTTGGTGGTAAGTTTTCTTAGCGAATTGTTTTGTAAAGTAATGTTTAGTTTTTCGTTTTGGATAAGTTTGTGTTTAGGATATGGTAATAAGAGATTGATTATGATATGAAAAACATCTCCTTGAATGATGTATTCCTGTTTGATTTAGTTGAAGGTGTTCTACAGGAAAGATTTTTGTTGTTGGTCGCACTAAATATTCAATGTTGATGTGATTTTTCACTCGGTTCAAGGTGAGAGATTTTATGTACATTTTTGATTCAAAGCCAACTGAAGATGTTTTATTGAGAGTAATATTTTGATCATTCACTACTGGAATAGATCAAGTTTTCTTATGCTGTTCAGATATTGCTTTAAGAGACGATTTTATCAAATATCCCACGCTTATTTCTATTTAGTTACTACCCATAATCAGTAGAAAACAGTTTAAATCAATATAAACATCCATTAAACTCAACAAAAACGAAGAATTAGCTAATAATAACCTAGTGTCGAATCTAAACACTAATCATTAGATTTCTTTTTCTTTTTTCTTCTAAAGGTCACTTTTTTCCTTCACCTTCAAAACAAACACGCGGAATTTTTTAATTGAAATTAACAAAAGCAAAAAGTAAAATCAAAAAACCATTTTTTATACATATTTTTTCAAAAAATCAACCTGCAATTTGACAGCTCCATAAACCCATATTGGGTGTACACAAACACAAACTCTGTGAATCACTTCAAGGCCATTTGCAATCATCTACGCACAAAACTATACATTTATGGACACACAAACTCTATTCCAAACCATAGATGAATCTCTAGGGAACATGGACGTCAAGTCCTTGCCTCAAGCAAGGCCGAAACCACCTCTGGGAATCAAACTCCCCCTCTTCTCTTCTCTCTCTCTCTCTCTTTCTCTCCCTTTTACTATATCCTTGGCTCATAGTATACTACCATACAACCCAGATCTTTCAACCAGCTGGCGTTTCAGCTGACTACAGGTCGTCTAAGGGTCATTTAAATGTCTCCCCTTCGTCTTTTTTAAAAGGACGGGCCCCTGTTTGGGTACGGCTACCGGTGTTACGAGTCTCATTTCCGTTGAAGGTGCTTTATTTTGTTTGCATCGAGTCGAATCTTTTTTTGCTTTAATAGGAAGATAAAGGGTTAGTTTTGATACAAAGTAAAAGAGTAAAAATGGATAAAAATATCTATAATATGGATTCTTTTTATTGTTTGGGGTTTTAAGGTTTAGTTTAAGGTTTAGTTTGAGGTACAACACCTGCCCGGAAATTATCGGGGCACCTGGCCTAGAATTTATTAAGAAACTTAAGAAAGAACGTGAAAGGTTTTTGTTAGAGTCGTTTATTTTGCTTGTTTATACACGCACACCCGGCCATTTTTATTTTTTACGGTCAGAAGATAATGATTTCTGGGTAGCTACTTAATCTTGGCGTAATTAAATGTTAAGGATAAAAGATGGACATTGGTCAATGCTTTTATAGTGAAATCCTACCAAGGTTAAGGTGTGATTTTTTTTCCTGGTGCAGAGATATGTAAAAATCTAAGAAAAGGTGAGGTTTTAGGTCACAATATGGCGTCATATTGGTCCGTGTTGAAATGAAGCTAACAGGAACTTTGGTGTCGTCCTTGGTTTTGATAATTTTTTTCCTTATGTTATTAAAGTTTATTTGGATGAGTTTATTTTTAAGTGTGATGTTAACTGTTGGGTGTATGTATCTTTAAGGTTATTTTCTTTTCTTCTTCTTAAGGAATGATGTAAATTTTAACGCTGCGTCGAAAGTTTGTATACAAATTGTTACACGTTGTGTTAGTTGCACTAAAAAATGAATTAATTCATGGATGAAGGACAAGCAGGAGACAAAGTTGAGTGAATCACATGAGTTGAGGAAATCCTCACCTCATTTTCATCGGTTCCGTCAATAAATAGCGATTTGTAGAAATTCCCACTCCGTGTGATCAAAACATCAAATTATTTTGTTATTTACACAAAAATTCCTCGAAAAATTATGTAATAAATATTTATGATTCCATAACAATAAATTACAATTTTTATAAAAATTTAAAATAAAATTACACATTTTTTACACGTAATTATAAATTTACATGAAGTATTTGTTTGAATCTGCGCAGAAGAGAATAAAAAATATTTATAAAAACTATACCTGACTTTTTTTAAATCTTAAATATTGCATGTCTTCGAGCCTAAATCAAGCCCTAGGGGAATAAAAAAGGCGCCCCTTGACAGGAAGTGGGTAATTAGAAGCGGATGTTCTGCTTCTCTGCTCATCAGGTATGTCTCGTGGACCCCAGCAAGAGACGCTTTGATGATATTTTGATTTCAATCGATGAATATTTGAATTTTCAATTCAATAACAAGTCAAAGGGTTGCAAGAGATAGTTTAGGGTGAGAGAGATACAGAAAAAGAGAGACGTGATCTCTCATCTGTGTCTTTCTATTCAAATGTTTTTTCGAGTAACGATTCTTTGCTTGGATGCAAAACAGGATCATGCCACCATTTTTTCAAACATTTTTTGTTTATTTTATTTTTATTTTGATCTAAACGATGTATTGTAACTTAAGGGGGACTAAAAAATTCATTTTTCACATCTAAGTTTCAAGATTAAGCTTTTATTTATTATCTGATACGATCAAAATAATTTTTTTTTCGTTTGGGTTTCAGGTTTTAAGAATAGTCTGTGTGTAATTATTGTTGTTGTATTGTAAATGATATATTGTAATGAAAAGGGGACTAAATCACACATTTCTCGAGTTAAATTACAAGATATCACTGTTATTTTTATCTAATGTGATCAGATTAATTTCTTTAAGGTTTGTTTCAGGTTTTATAATTTACAGTAATAAATTATAGTTTCGGTGTAGTTTTGTGAAAAGTTAAAGAAGTTAAAGTTAAAAGAATGTAAAAAACAGTAAAATCTACTTTAATAAACATAAATTTCGAATCAGTTGGTTGTTTATTATCTAGTTCCATCAAACCAATTCTTTTTCCAGTTCTGTTTCAGGTTTTACAGTTGTGAATTTCACTAAAAGTGGTTTGTGTTTCCTCGTTTCATTTTACAAGGTGTGGGAGTAGGAGTGGTGTAGATTTGTGGGTAATGGGGTCGAATTCAGACGAGAATATGAGAATTTAGTTGTGGATGTAAAGTTGGGGTGTGGAAAGTAAAAGTGGGTTTGGGTTGAATGTGGGTGGGTCGTTTGGTTCGTTTTCATTTGTTTTTAAAAGGTTTTTAAAAAGGTAAAATGTGCAAATATTAGTTTTTGATAAATGGTTATGGAGGTTGAAGGTTAAATGATGAAATGTATAGGATAGAAACTTGTTTATATTAAGTAAATGTTTTTTAAGATTAAATTTATGATGTGCTAAAGGGTTGACAGTGCATCATTAGGATTAATAATTTGAAAAAAAAAATTATCAATGATTTTATAGATTAATTTTGATTTGGGCAATTTAAATTTAAATTTAAATTTAAATTGTGTTAAAGTTAAGATCAAGTTTTATCTAAAATTGAAATTTATGGTAGAATGTGGGTAGAAAGCAGACTTTATAAGTAATTGAACAACTTTTATTAAGGCTATAAAACTAGGTCTTAACAAAGTTTTCATTACTTAAAAATTTTTTAAACAAATCTTTAAATATATCAAATTTTAATTTACGATTATAAGTAGGATAGGTGTTGTCAGATACCATTTAAATCAATCAGCAATTTAAAAATGTGATTTAAAACCCAATTTAACAACACCATTTTTAAAAATATCTTAATTAACACTTGGCAGTTGCCATAGACAACATTTGAATTGAATAAAATATAAAATTTGACACCATCACACCATAATTAAAGTGGAATTTTACTATTTAACTCACACAAACTTATTTTTAGTCTAAATAACGAGTACTACACAGAAATTGGAGTTTACAGATCGCGTTACACCAGATTTATACATGTAAATAAAAGCAGATTTAGCAATTTGAGTCTTCTAATAAAATGATCCTTCATCTTATCTATATGGATCACATTCGTTCGTGTATTGTTTCCTGAACACCAACTTCCTCTCTCAAAACTAAACAAAAAACGGTCAAAAATAAGGACGCCAATTCATTTCCGTCTCACTTGACTACAATTAAAAAATATTCTTTGTTTATATATAACACCAAAGATATAAAACAAGGATATGTATGATGATTAAATATGGCCGACCAAGGGAAAAAGACATTTTTAGTTTAATTATTTCAGCCATTACTTGGAAAGTAGTGACCGGAAGAAATGGTCATACAACAAAGATCTCTTTTTCTTACAATTTAATCATAAGTGTAATGGACATTTTTTTTCTTGAGCTGCTTCTTTTTGTCCTTCTTCTGCTTGACCAGTCATTCATGGTCAAAGGTTTCATAGTTTCAAAAGTTGCAACGGTTTTATATTTTCTTTTTTAAACGTGTAAAAGGTTTCGTATGTATTAATACTAATTGTGTCATGGTGCTGCTGAGCAACAGATGGATTTGAAGATGATATTTCTGTTTTTTGTTGTGATTGAGGCACAGTTTGATGATATTAAAATGAACTTTACATTGTTTGTAATCTGATTATTATTGTTTTGAATTTTTTGTGGTTATTTATATTTATCTGATTCTTTGAATTGATGAGTTGCATCTGGTTTATGTGACAGATTGTAAATAGATTGAGAAATTATTACAGGTTATTATATATTATTATGAATATGGAGATTTTAAGAAAATTATTATATTCTATGATTTTTCTTTCTTGCTGAATCAATATTTCGTGTTATTTGAAGTTTAAACTGATTAAATATGTGTAGTTTGTGTGAATAATTTAAGTTTGTAGAAAAGCTTTTAAGTTTTAATAGGATTTGTATGGTTTTTATACAAAACCTAGAATAATTAAAATTAAAGTTGGTTCCAAATTCAACTAAGAATTTTCTCTTGAGTTTTTTAAAAGCAATTTGTACAGTCAACAAGTGATTAAAAGCTACACGCTTGCGAGCAAACCCATTATTAATTGAGTCTGGTCCCCGAAACTTCTTTGTCTACACGTTTCAAGTAGAGCTTATTTGTCACAATCACTCCATACATACTTTAAAATTTCAAAAAGAAAAACTCCAGCTAGAAAAAGACTTTAGAATCGAAACAAAGTTTAAGAAATATTCTTGAAAACTTTAAAAAATGAAATAAAAATTATAAAAACAAAACAAAATCATTTCATTATTTAATTTAACAGCACAATTTATTCTCTTCACACAAACATAAACACATATTAAGCTTATTTTTAGCATTAAATTTATATATACACGTACATAAATACAAGATAAAACAGTTTTATCCTTATAAAGTATGTATTTCTTTTCAAGTGGAAGCTCAGTTGTACATTTACGCATTGAAAAAGATCAATGATCTACAGAAAGTGTTATGAACTTGCGAAAAAACTTGTACACTGGATGACTTTGATAACAACACTTCAGTCATTAGCTTCCATTCCCAAACATAGCATCAGACTCATTCCCAAACCCAGTTTTGTTTGTGTACGTGTTTATACTCGAATGGAAACCAGCTGCTATTTTCATTCTGTTTGTTGTTTTTATACATAACTTAATCGAAAATCCTTTGTCTGTGCTCAAGTCTGATTTAGATGCAAGAAAAACATAAGCAGACCTCCTGCTGCTCACTTCAACAGAAGGAGAAGTAGCAACAGGGGGCAAAGTGATCCAGATTGTGACACCTCCCAACACCCTCCAATGTCCTCTTGAGACACAGATGTTGCAACTCTTGGGTCCACCACACGTGTGCCTGCTATCAAAGTATGGATTTCAACTAGGGTGTAGCTTGTCATCGAATTGAGGGGAATTTTGTTAAAAAGCTCAAAGAGGGGTAGAAAGAATTTTAAAAGGTTTTTCTTTTTTTAATTTTGTTATTTTATGATTTCATTTTCTTGATTTTCTCTCCACTTGAACTTCTTAACCTCTTTTTGAGTGAGAAAAATACAGTATAAGACAATGGATGGAGAAAAATAAGGATTATTTTTCTTCAAGTTCATCTCTGGGGAATCTTCTTTTAATTAGTGTTTGAGGTGTTTTGGAAATTATATGTTGTATATGGGAGAGCTGTAATGGTGTGTGTAGCAATAAAGAATTTCTCACTAGGCCTAATTGAATGCAGTGTGTTTTAGAGCAAGTTTTGTGGTTTAAAAATTCTTGGCTTTTAATTTAAAACCCACATTTTAAAGGGGGAAGAAGTGTTTTGCAAGTAAAACAGATGGAAACATTCTTGCAGAGGGTTAAAACCATAAATTATGATTGTTTTTCTACAAATTTCATAAATTTTAAATAGCCACATTCATTTATTTGAGATAGATTGTTACATTTTACAATTACATGAGTTTCTTTATGTATTCTTTCGTTTAAACTGATAACTCCGTCTTCGTTTATTCTTCTTTTCGTGTAAACCACCGCCATTTTACCGTGACAGATCTGTGCTAAGATGATGACTTCTCACATTAAAAAACAATGTAGAAATTATGAAGATGATATGAATATGAATAGAATACGAAACATTACATAAAAAAAATCTGCTCTAATACAGTAATGACTTCCACTTTTCTAACAGATAAACAAAGGCTTTTCTAGAACCTGGGATTTATTCCAGGTTTTATTTATATCCCGAAGATTTTTCAGGACAAAAATACAAATACAATAAATATGTATCGACATTTGCTTTCTCTGATTTTTGTATGTGATTAAAGCTCTTTTAATCTGACTAATTCCACATATATAAATTACATGTACTATAAAAAGATTTATTTGAATAATAAATAACGAATATTTTCACGTAAAAAACGAAAAGAAATGAGACAATTGCTGATTTCCTGTCCACAGCCAGATTCCATTCTATAATTACCACTTAACTTTGATACTATTAAAAATAAATAAATAACAATTAATAAAAAATTTAATTTTTTTCCAGGTTCCACTCAAGGTCTACGCTAGTGTTTTACGTTCGGACATCGAATACAAAACTCTAAGTGTCACTCCACAGACATCCAGTAAAGAGCTCATCTCATCTATTTTGAATAAATTCAAAATGAAAAACAGAGATCCAAACCTCTTTTATTTAACTATGGAAGTTGGATTAAAAGGTGAGAATCGATTAATTACATTTACACATCTTTTTAATCTTCTAATGAACTTGTTTCAAGCTCAAATTAATTCTTTCCATACCTCATTATTTTTAATGTCATTTTTCTTTTTCATTTATCTCAAGAGAGACATCATTTTTTCTGATTCGCTCAACTCAAACCCTCTTTTCTATATAAAGATTTATTTTTTCAACAATGTACAGACAAATTTATTATACAATAAATTAATGTTAAATAAGGGTTTTCTAGTCTGGTTACAGATGGTTGAGTTAATTACTGTTTAATGATAACATATTTGCATGATGTTGTTAAAAGATTGAGATTATTTATATATGTGCAAGGTCAAGAACGAAATTATTATATTTGAATATTCTGTTTATTTTATCAAATGATTGAGGTTAAATCTGTCGATTGAAACGGGAGTTTTTTGATTGATGTTTATTTTATTTATTACGCAGGACTTCCTTTAAAGACTGTTATGATGTTGGACGATGAATCGAAACCTGTGGAGTTGCAGGCTTGTCATCCTATTGGCCATTCAAAGTAGGTTTATTTATTTATTCGTTTAGTACTTTGGTTGTTTAGAGATGAATAAAGTTGAGTTTTTTATACGAGAGGGAAATTGATGAATGTGTTTGGGAAATTTTATTTTTAGATTGTAAAAAGTTGGAAATGTGTAAATATGAAATGGATATTTCTTGACGCCATTTTTTTAATTCTTGTTTTTTAATTTTTAGTGCATTTTAAGAATAAATTTTATAATATTATGTTAATGGCTGGAAATGCATTTTAACAACTTTCGACGCTTTTTTTACTTTTTCAGTTGCGTTTCGGCATTTTAAAGATTTAAAATCAAATGATGATATAAAATACAGATGATCTCATTTCCGAACTATTTCCATTTACTTAAAAAAAGTTCCTTTTTAAATGTAACACATCAAAAAATTTAATCCTTTGAACACATAGGAACAAAAATTATAATAACAATATTTAAAAAAAGTGAAAAATCCCATTATTTCCTTCCATTTCCTTTTCCCGGATATACCCTGACGTCATAACTACACACAATGTAACTAAAACCCAGCAAAAAATATATAAAATAATGAAAAATGTAAATTACAAACAATCTCAATTGTACTTACTTAGAGGTCACACATATCCAGCACATTCCCAGCTCACATGCAACAACAACAACAACAAAAAGAACGAGAAAAAAAGTAAAAACTTAAAGGGAAAGAACGGGTTAAACATGCAAGTCCCACGACAAAATGGCCAAGTTGACTTTTTCCTTGTCCCATTCCATTTCAATTGAATAAGGATGTGGCTCATCAAGCAATAAGAACAACACCCACTTTAGATGCATCAAACAATTTATGATTCATTCTGCTCTGCTTGTTACAGGGACCCCATAATGAGAACCACAATTCGCTAAGAGACTAAGACCTCATGCTAAGTCCACCAAACATCCTTCTTTTCATTCTCCCCCATATAAATGGACCCCCTAAGTTCTGGCAGGAAGTTGGTGTCGCATGGACTCAGTGGATTGAGCACGTGCTTCAAGACAGCACGTGCCTTGATCACCCACCCCCACGTGGGGGAGGAAGTCCTTGAACCATAGAGTCTGTCTCCATTTTTTTTTTTAAATTTTTTTCTCCCCTTTTTATAATTTTTTTAAATTTTTTTTGACTTGATACTTCAATTTCTTGTTCAATTTCTTTTGATCCTGGTCTGGTCTTTTAAATTCCCAAGGGAAATATTTGTGAAATTCGCAGAGAAAATGGTTTGGTGCGTGAATTCCCAGATGACTTTCAAATAATTTTACATATTTGACTACAGTAAACTTGTGTTTGTTTATTCAAATTGAAAATATACACTTGGAAAATAAAGAATTCTGTGTGAGATGTGTGTATGAAGAATGAGATAAGGTACCCAAAGGATTAGATTCATTTTAACTGACACACCCATGCAATTAGTTACATATGGGTGGAGAATGTTGGTGTGTGTTATGTGATTTAGTGATTACTGTCATGTGACAAAGTTGTAATGTTTTATTTATTTTTTCTTTTCTTTTCTTTTAGGATTTCTCTTCAAATGAGGCGAGGGGGTCTTCTCAAAGTCTACGATAGCTGTCTTATGCCTGGGGTAAGTTCGGTTGTGAATTGAAAATCTATTATTGAGTTTTGTTTTATTTAAAGGCTTTATGTCATGTGTAATGAATAGAAAGATATTGATGTGACACAGCGAGAAGGCGCGTGACAAGAAAGCGAGATTAGAATGAAATTTAATATATTGTAAATGTTACTGGAAATCGGCTTGTTCCTAGAACTGAGTGATATCTCAATTGCGTAACTTGAAAATGTGTTTAATGGGTTTAAAATGCAAGTAATGATACACGAATATTGAACTCTGAGCGTTTAAATGTGGTAACTTACCGCTGCACTTTAATGGCGCTGCGCAGCGATATTAAAATTACGGCAAATAGGAAAAAATCTCCCCAAAACAAATCGTACAGTTTAAAATACATGTTATATTTACATACAAAAATAAGGATAATTGTTTGAACGAAGCTATTAAATAATGTATTATTATTTTATTTAAATTGACTTAATATTTTTTTATAAAACTTCATTAGCACACAGTTTGTATTATGGCTTAACCTACAAAAATTTCAAATGGTTTGTTTTGGCATTTAAATTGCAATATTTAAAACTATTTCCTGCAAATTTATTCAAGTGTAACTTAAAATTATTTCCTTTATTTTTAATTAATGGTATTTATACAAGGAGGAAAGGATTTTGAGGATATTTTTTTCTAACTTGCAACTCGGTGGTCTAAAAATGTTTAATCTAAAATAAAAAATAATAGTTCTGTTTTCTTCACTTTGTTTATTTATGTTAATTTTTTTTCCGACAAATTTAAATTTAAAACTTATGTTTCCAGTTGTGGAACATTTAACAGACATCTGCATGATTGCAGGAAGTCAAGTTGAGTGAGAAAGGAATTTTTAAACCCTTAACTTAAAAATTCCACGGGTTTCTGGATATATATTCGACAGATTCGAAAAAAGTTTAAAAATAGAAAAATTATTTCCTTCTTGTTTATATATCCATTTAATTTAATCTCGCATTGAACTAGTTTAAAAGCAACGAGTTTTATTATGAATTATGATAATTGCAATTAACTTTTTGTTAATTGAAATTATTTTTTAATAAGAAATCTATTGTGGTAAAAATATTTAACCTTCTTTAGTGAAGTGAAAAAGGTTAATTATCTACTCTGATTGTGTCATTCAACTTTTGGCATCTGTTTGTTTTCCTTTACAGTCCCAATACAAAAGCCTTCTACTGTCTGAAAGAACTACAGTTGAGGAACTCATCCAGCTACTTCTTAATTGCTACAATCTTCAAGAACATGTCTTCAAATTCTCACTTTATGAAGTTTCCAAAATAAAGAAATGTAAGAAAATTGAGAAATTATTTTAAACGTCAGTTATAAGTCCAAAGATCATTATATTTTATTTTATCTTTGTTTTTATTAAGCAATTTGTATACTTTTAGGGTGTATGTACCAGTATAGATTGAATTTCCATTTAAAACATTTTGAATCACCTAACTAAACTTGGTTTAAACTGTAAATTTTATAAGCATAGATATTATTGGTTCTATTTGATCACATGGTATTTAAATTTTTCAGCCATCTTGTATACTAGTTATTCTTTATTTAAAATTAATGATCTTAGGTCACAAAAAATAATTCCGTTATATCTTTTAGCTCTGAGGAATTAAAAGTGAAACTTTAAATCAAGATTCAAAAATTTTTTAATTTTTTATGCCTCTTTTTCTTTCTGGGATTAAAAGTTATTTAAATGAATAATTATCTTATTTATTTAGATACTTATAGATTTATATTTCCAGTTTTAAATGATAAAACGTAACAAAATGGCTTAAAATTCCTTATTTTTTCAAAGTTTTATAATTTAGTTCATTAATTACGTTCTAATTTTTTTTCTAAATGGTCATTTTTCCCCATTTTAGGTTAATTTAAACTTTTTATTTTATCTTTATGTTTATTTCATAAAATAGGGAATAATTAACGTGTTTAAACTATTAGAAACAAAAGAAGCTTAAGTAGATAAGCTTAGTAAGGGCACGTTGCCCTAAGCAGTTCATGCTCTTACTAATGTAAAGGGCTAAGTTCACTCTTTTTCTGTTTATTAAATGAATTAATTCACTACTTTGTTTAATTTACAATTGTTTTTCTTTTTATTTAATTTTAATTTTTAATTTATAATTTCATGAATTTAAATTAACCATAAGAAAAAGTAAATAAATAATTCATATTTAATTATAAACATAAAAAATTAAGGTTAATTCATATATTTTAATCAATTGAACAATCTGAAGCTTTATAATTACATAAATATGAAAGATGTCAGGTGAAATAGCTAATTTTAAATAAAATTGAAGGAAGTTTATAATATTTCATTTGCTCTAATTAATTTTTTTAATTTAATTTTATTATTAGATGAAAGAAAATTACATCCTGATGATTACCCACTTCTCATACAACAACAGTGGCCAAGCTCTGATCATTTTGCATTTTATTTACGAAGAAACTTGGAAACGAATAGAAAAGTTCCTTGGACGAGAAGTTTGGATGTGAGTGGGCACATAAACTTCAGGTTGACTCTAAAAGATGAAGTGAGTCCAAAAATAATCCATTCACCAACTTTAAAACCATCATACAACGACTATGAGAACTATTTTTACATTTGAAAGTTTATTTTTAACTTTAAATGCATGAAATTTTCATTCATCATTTACGCTGCTATTAAAAATTGAGGTTTATAATTACAGGCAGCTGAGAAATCCCACCTGTTTTATCAGTTAGAAATCATTTGAATTTATTATGTGAATACAAAATGTTCATCGCACACATTCTCATCATTTATCACTGTTTTTTTTAAATGTTCAACCTATAATTAAAATTTATATCATTTGTGTAATGTTTGATTCTCATTTAAGGAAAATTTATCCGGTAATTTCTGTTCCCAGTACACTGGTGCATTCACAACTGAACTAGTGGTAAAATAATGTATTTTTTCCATAAATGGGAAGCAAAATTTGAATTTATTTTGATGTTTTTCATATATTATGATTGTTTAGTTTTTATTTTTATTTCTAGTCTTTAAAGAAAAATGTATTTTACTTGTCATTTCATTTGAGAAGAAAAATTTGTGTAAAATTCAGTATTATATAATTGTAGTATTTATTATATGTATATGTCAGTGTACATAGAGACAATGCGTTTATTATTATTCATCGCTAATCATGCAATTTGTAATAAATTTGTCTTAGTTTTAATCATTTACAGTTCGAAACTATTTATTTTCGTCCTTATTTTTATGTACAGATTTTTTTCAACTTTTTTTTAAATATTTTTAATTTTTTTTTTTAAAAATAATCTTCAAGTGTCATGGCGGTGGAGGTAAATTAAGGGTCTTGCGAACTATCCGTTCTGCTATTTTGTTAAACTGTTCACGATCTTCTCTCCACATTTTGGCAGCGTCAACATTAGCACCACTTTCATCATTCGGTTCTGGAAAAAATTAAACAAATAAATTTAACTTATAATTTATGGTCGATATAAATTTAATTTGTAACAACATGTCATCAACATAAAACTAAGAATTATCTTTTACGATTCAACGTCATCACATCACAAAACTGGCATCACAATTATGAAGAAAAACAGCAAATAATATTAGATAATAATCTAATATCTACTGATTACATTTTCTCAATTGTTTCAAGGTATTACATTCGTTTATTTTACGATAAATCATTCATTTTTTTCTTTTATTTTAATGTCAATGTCCTCCTTAATTTCAAGGCTACACGCATTTGGCGATAGGTGGCAGCACCAAAAGAAACAATTTTACCATCCAAAACGGAATTTTTTCCTCATTTTAAGACATTTTATCAATTTGATCACCTGCTAGCATGCTAACAACAGAAAGTAATATTTTTTCCACGCTCTGTACTGGACTCCATCTTTCAGCACTGGATTCATAGCCCATTGGATCATCTCCTGGTGCATGAAGAATTGAAATACAAACTCTGCCGTCAGGATAAACTAAAAATAAAAAAAAATTAATAAACAGTATTACTTATAATTCAATAGTTATTTACTATTAGGATGAAACATTTCACACGTAAATTGCATCTTTGGTGGGCCTAGTGGGTAATCTGGAGGGAAAATTAGTTTGGCAGGAAAAATTCCTCCTTCAAAACATGTGCCTTCAGGACCACTAAATTGATGTTTTTTTTTAATAATTAATATTTTTAATGTGTTTAATATTTATTTTACGTGATTAGAGCTTCCCATTCGAAAAAATTCTCTTCATTAATCGGTCCGGCGATGATTCCTTCTGGTGGGTTGAGAGTTAACTCTGAAATGAAGTGCACACGTATGAGGTAACGGCTCTTTCAGAATTCAAATGTTTCGGATTATGTATTTACGTTTATATTCCGCCATTAGACGCCTCAAAGCTGAACCTGCCATCCTGATCGTCGATAAACAGGCAACACGTTGTCGACTCACAAACAGATAAGGAAAAAAATTATTTCAGAAAATGAACCGGAAGTTTGCATTTTGTACGCAAGCTGACATCTTGTGGCGATTATTCTTATTAACTCGATGTCAAAAAAGTTTATAATTCTTTATGTGTATTTTCTTTATTTGCTGTTTTATAAACTGTAGAAATTGCTTTTGGCTTGCAATAGCTTATTTATTTTGTTTTGATGTTTTTTTTTGATTTTTTTTTATGTGAAAAGTAACAATTTTTAATTTTTCTTACATCTAAATTTAGACTTAACGAAAACTGGATTAAAGAATTAAATCTAATGAAAATTGAGTGTTAATTCCTTTGTTTTTATTTTGTTTCTATTTAATGTTGCGAATTTATAGTTTGATTTAATTAAGAAATTTCAAATTTGCCGCTGCTGAATTTAATATGTTTCCATTTGTTGTTTAGGTTGCTATTTAATACGAGAAAAAAGGAATTCTATTTGACGCATGAACCAAAGACTAGCGCTGTGATTGGTCAAATTCAAAATTTCAACCAATCAGAGTCGGATTTTCATTCTCAACTGAGTCCTTTTATTCAAACATGGCTGTGAACTAGCCAAGAATATTTGGATTGAGCAATGAAACTGCATCATTGTTTATTGTAATTTATTTAGTCGTTTTTATCGACCTACATTTATTAATTAATTTTTTGCCGCAAAAATTTTAGCAAGATGATGAAAGTAAGTTGATGTTTTATACTGATTACTCTAACAAATACCTTGTTTACATGGCTTTTAAATAACAGATCCGTACCATTTTTATTTATTTCAATACTTACACGATCGCATTAATTTTCTACACATGTATCATCTAAATTTAACTCCAGATAAATCATCACCATCGCTTAAAGTAAACAAAGCAAACACACCCCTTTTGTTGTTGTTGATGATGATTGCTGCACGTGTATTTGTTATTAAAACACCATTTAAACCTTTTAACAGCTTTTATTACCTTATCAATTCACAATGCATTCAAAATAAAAGTTATATGTATTTTCTTGATTGTTTTCATCTCGACATTTTTAAATGACAAATTTGTTAACTATGACGCTCCAAACCAAACCTTTACTTCAAAATGGCGCCAAATTCAAAATGAAAAAAATTAAATAAAATTAAAATTCTATAAAAATGAGAAAATTATTATTTACACCTTACTTTTGTATTAATGTAACAATTTTATATTAATATTTATTTTTTTATTTTGTATTTAGACAATTTTAAACCCAACTTCATGTTTAAATACAATTGACGATGCTCCGCCCATGAGCAATCCAAAAGACATGGGTGTTGAGAGAATATATCAGAAGAAAACACAATTGGAACATATTTTACTCCGACCGGATACTTACATCGGTTCTGTAGAGCCAGTTACGGAAACCATGTGGGTTTATGACTCTGATCATGAATCAATGGTAAAACGTGAGATCACCTACGTGCCTGGTCTTTTTAAAATTTTCGATGAAATTTTAGGTAATTAAACGGAATTTATTTAAATATAAGATTGTCTAATTAATTTATATATTTTATGTTATTTTTAATAGTAAATGCTGCAGATAATAAGCAAAGAGATAAGAAAATGGATTGCATTAAAATTGAGATTGACCCGTAAAATGATTTATTGAAATATTAATTTGATTTTTTAATTAATTTTTGTTGTTTATATTTGCAAAGTTCATCCAACACAATTGTTATTTATAATAATGGTCAAGGAATTCCAGTTGTAGAACATAAAGTGGAAAAAATGTTTGTGCCGACACTCATTTTTGGTCATTTACTAACATCTAGTAATTTTAATGATGATGAAAAGAAAGTTACCGGTAACAAATACACGGAATTTAATAGATCTTATTATATTATTTTTATTAATAATTAATATTTGATTAAGGTGGGCGAAACGGGTACGGAGCAAAGCTCTGCAATGTTTTTAGCACAAAATTCATCGTTGAAACTTCATGCAAAGAATCGAAATCTGCATTTAAACAGGTTTTTTTTTTAGTCAATACTAAATAATAAAAAAAAGTGTTTATTTATATGTTTATGTATAATATTAATTTTATTTGAATTTTTCTAGACATGGACCAACAACATGACTAAAACAACAGATCCTAAAATTAAAAGTTACACCGGTGAAGATTTTACCCGAATTACTTTTTTACCAGATTTAACAAAATTTAAAATGACAGAATTGGATAATGACATAGTTTCGTTATTTTCTCGTCGTGCATTTGATGTAGCAGGCTCTACAAGAGGTGTTAAAGTCTATTTAAATGGGAAACGTCTTCCTGTAAGTTAGTTACATATCAGCGTAAATGTATGTTATAAATATATTTTCTTTTAGATTAAAAATTTTAAAGATTACATAGATTTATATGTAAGAAATAATAATGACGAACAAGGCAATCCGGTGAAAGTTGTTTATGAAAATGTGAATGATAGATGGGAAGTTGCAGTTGCCTTAAGCGAACATGGATTTCAACAAGTCAGTTTTGTTAACAGCATCGCTACAACTAAAGTAGGTTTAAAATGAGTTTACAATTGATTTTATGTTTTTGGAATTACTTTGAAATAACTTTTGGGGTGCCATCATTGGTGCGAAAATGAATTGGCGCGAATTATTTTTATATGAATAAGCGCTACATGAAGTGGTTTTTAATCTGATTTCTGGTTAAAAAGGCCACTTTTTAAAATATAAAAAGAGAATTTAAAAAAACTAAGTTATTTGCAATAAAAACTGCTTGAATAAATTTTTCGTTAATTTACATTAATTTCTTTGTATTTAATAAATTATTTTGATAAAAAATGGTAAATGGCCACGACCTTTGGTGGTATTTGTGGCCTTTTACCATTTTTGTAAAAAAATTGTGATTTCAAATTTGGTCGAATATATTATGAAACATGTAGTTTCATAATAAATTCGATTTAATTTGAAATCACATTTTTAACAATTCGAATTTTAAAAAATATAATTTTGCTATTGCACAAACTCACTATTGACATCATTTGGCGGCGATTTAATTTGCGTCTTTTCGACACAGATGGATCCAAATGGTTCCAAATAAAATTTAAAGTTATATTATTTTGACTTTTTTGTTCGCTCTAATTCATAAATTGCAGCAAAATGAATTAAAGCGAATGTATTAAAAAAAATTAACGTGAAACTTTCACTTATTCATATACCATTTACAGGTACATGAATAAGAGCGACATAATTTGACACAAATGAATTAATGCGAAAATCAGTTTCGCGGTAATTCATATTCGCGCTATTTATATTCGCGCTAGGTAACTGGTCTCTAACTTATTTATTTTGTTTTTAAGGGCGGTCGACATGTAGACTATGCAGCAGATCACATTGTTAGTAAACTCATTGAACACATTAAAAAAAAGAACAAAAGTGGGATCAATGTGAAACCATTTCAAGTATGAATTTAATATTATTTTTCTTTTCCAGTGATTTTAATTCAATAATTTTTTTTTAATTTTTAATAGGTTAAAAGTCATTTATGGGTTTTTATCAACTGTCTGATTGAGAATCCAACATTTGATTCTCAAACTAAAGAAAATATGACATTGCAATATAAAAGTTTTGGTTCTAAATGCAATTTGAGTGAAAAATTTATTACACAAGTTCAGAAATCAGGAGTTGTTGAAGCCGTCTTAACATGGATGAAATTCAAACAACAAGTATTTATTTGATAATTAACAATTCAATAATTTATTATTTTATTATTAATTTTTTACGTGCAGTCGCAACTGGATTCGAAATGTCACAAGTCGAAGCATTCAAAGTTAAAAGGAATTCCCAAACTTGAAGATGCGAACAAGGCAGGAACAAAGTCTTCCAACGATTGCACGTTAATTTTAACGGAAGGAGATTCAGCTAAATCTTTAGCTGTTTCTGGTTTGGGTGTTATTGGGAGAGATAACTACGGCGTTTTTCCATTGAGGGGTAAAATGCTTAACGTTCGTGAAGCCACTCATAAACAAGTAATGTTTTTTACATTATCATATTCTGTTATTGTTATTTATATAAAGTTAATAATTTTTAATTTCTTGAAAAATAGATTTTGGAAAATGCAGAAATCAACAATCTCATTAAAATTCTTGGTTTGCAATACAAGAAAAAATATGAATCAGTTGAAGATCTGAAGAGTTTACGATACGGGAAAATTATGATTATGACTGATCAAGATCAAGATGGATCACATATTAAAGGATTACTCATCAATTTCATTCATTACAATTGGCCTGATTTGTTGAGATTGCCATTTTTAGAGGAATTTATTACACCTATTGTCAAGGTTAAAAAGGGAGAAAATGAAAAATCATTTTACAGCATTCCCGAATTTGAGGAATGGAAACGAGCGACGGATAATTACAATACTTGGAGAATAAGATACTACAAAGGTATGTTTTTATAATTTATCTAATATATTTATTTAATACAAAGAGTAATTAACTCGAGGTTTTTAATGCATTTGGTAGGATTGGGTACTAGCAGTGCGAAAGAAGCTAAAGAATATTTTAGCGATATGGAACGGCATCGGATTATTTTTAAATACTCAGGAAGAAATGATGACAGTTCAATTCAGTTAGCTTTTAGTAAGAAAATGGTGGAACAACGTAAAGAATGGCTTACGAATGGAATGGAAGAAAGGCGGCAGAGAAAAGAGTTGGGATTACCCGAAGTAAATTTAATTTTGAATTTGAATTTTTAGGTTTTGAATTTGGAAATTTTTTTTAGGTTTATTTATATGGAAAAGGAACTCAAGAAATCAGTTATCAAGATTTTGTTAACAAGGAATTAATTTTATTTAGTAATATGGATAATGAGCGATCAATTCCGTCCTTGGTGGATGGTAAGAATAATTTACAAAATTAATTCATTTGTATGAATTAGAATTTAGAATTTTATTATTTCTATTTTAAATTTCTAGGTATGAAACCGGGCCAACGTAAAGTATTGTTCACATGCTTTAAAAGGGATGACAAACGTGAAGTGAAAGTCTTCCAATTAGCTGGTTCTGTTTCAGAACACTCAGCGTATCATCACGGCGAAGTATAACATTTTTAAATTTATTTAATCTTATTTATAAAATAAAAAAATTTAATTTCTCATTTCAGCAATCACTAAACACCACCATAATCAATTTAGCTCAAAATTTTGTGGGCAGCAACAACATAAATCTCTTACAACCCATTGGCCAATTTGGTACGCGACTCCAAGGCGGCAAAGATGCTGCAAGTCCTCGATACATTCATACCATGTTAAGTCCAGTAGCGAAACACATTTATAATGCGAAAGATCATCCCTTGCTTAACCATCTCAATGAAGATAATCAGAAAATTGAACCGGAATACTACGTGCCGATTATACCTATGGTTTTAGTTAATGGTAGTGATGGAATTGGCACTGGTTGGATGACAAGAATACCAAATTATAACCCAAGAGAAATTGTTGTTAATATCAAACGATTACTTGCTGGAGATGACCCTTTACCAATGGTATAATTTCAATTATTACGTAAAAAAGAAACTAAATTTAATAACTTTTATTTTATTTGATTTTAGAAACCATGGTTTAAAAATTTCACAGGTACAATTGAACAGTTAGAGCATCAACGGTTTGTTGTTAGTGGTGAAGTTTCAGTTATTAATGAAAAAACATTGGAGATAACGGAATTACCAATAAGAGTATGGACACAGTCATATAAAGAGAGTGTTATTGAGCCTATGCTTCATGGCAGCGATAAAAATCCATCAGTTATTACGGATTATAAAGAATATCACACTGATACAACTGTGAGATTTGTTGTGTCTATGAATGAAGACAGATTGAGAAAGGCAGAAGACGATGGGTTACATAAATTATTTAAACTCCAGTCCACAATGACAACTACGTCCATGGTAAAATAGGATATTTAATTTGAGTTTTGCTTTTTTTTTTCTAAATATTTATTTTGTTTAATTTTAGGTGTTGTTTGATCACAATGGTTGTTTGAAACGATACGAATCAGTTAAAGATATTTTAATGGAGTTTTTTCAACTTCGATTGGAATATTATTCACGGAGAAAGAACTATTTAGAAGGGTCGTTGAAAGCTGAAGCTTCGAAATTATCAAATCAAGCTCGATTTGTTTTAGAGAAAATTGAAGGAAAAGTTGTCATAGGTTAATATCTTCTTTATCAATACATTTTTCTATTTTTTAACTTGTTTTACATAATTATTTTGATAGAAAATAAGAAGAAGGTTGACGTGATAAGTGACTTAGCAAGGCGGGGATACGATTCCGATCCATTAAAAGCATGGAAAGATCAACAAGACAGAGAGAAATTATTGGTAAATTTGATTTATTATTTTTTTCGCCTTTTACATTTAAATTTTTCTAATTTTAATAAATTTTATTACAATGCTTCTTAGGGAAAAGTAAGAGATTGTTTAATTTTAATTTTAATAGCGTGTCGCTGTCTTGGAAAATAAAAATATGTATTCATTAAAATTTTATATTTAAGGAAGAACCTGTGGAATCTGACGACGATGCAGCGTCTGATGCTAGTGGAAGATCAGGTCTAGATTTCTCGTACTTGCTCAAAATGAGTTTATTGAGCTTAACTAAAGAGAAAAAAGATGAATTAATTAAAGAAAGAGATTCAAAACTCACAGAATTGCATCACTTACAAACCAAAACACCATCAGATTTATGGAGGGAAGATTTGAATGCTTTCTTGGAAGAATTAGATGTATATTTTATTTATTTTATATATATTATCAGATTTTTTATTATTTTTATTTTATATATTTTCTTTAGAAAGTTGAAGCAAAAGAGAGAGAAGATGAAGCTATGGGAATAGCTAAAAAAGCAATGAAACCTGGTAAATACAGTACACTTTTAGGCCGCGCAAAAAGACCGAAAAAATCCATTCACGAAGAAACAAAACCGTCACCTTATGGTAGAAAAGTGGAAGCACGAATTGATTCAGAATTAAAGCGCAAAGTAGAAAAAGCAGCAGCAACTGCAGCTTTAGGGATTAAAAAGGGAAAAGTAAAATAATTTTCCACCATTAGCAGAAAATCATTTTAATTTATTTGTTTTTTTTTTGTTTTCGTTTATTTTTTTCACAGAGAAAACTTGAAATTGAAGAAAATGGAAATGGAGATGGAGACTTCGAACCTGATCCAAAACCGTTATTAGATCGATTAAAAGAATCAGCTGAAAAGAAATCTCCATCTTTTAGAAAAGGTTTGAAAACAATGTCGAGCCCTACATTTACCAATAAATTTATGAAGAAGAAAAAGAAGAAAGAACCATGGGATATTGATACTTCAGAAATCTCTGACGCTTCTGATGAAGAGTTAAGAAAAACTCTTTCTACACTACCTCACGAAGGAACCCCGAAGCGGGCATCAGGTGAAGCAATATGTAAATACTTAGTTTAAGTTTTGATTTTCAGGTTTTTAGATTTTTACCCAAGGTTTATCTTCAAATTCTGGAATGATGATTTCGTGTTTTTTGTTTTCATAATGAAGCTACGGTATTTTAAGTATAAATTTTAAAAATTTGATTTTTTTTATATGAATTTGATTTTCTTTGTATTTATTAAAAAAAATTTAAATTTTGCTTTAATTTTTTTTCTGTATTACGTAAGTTCATTACGAAAAGAAAATTCTGACGGAGAAATCATTTATTTTCATGTTGAAAGGGTCAAAATTCTCTTTTATCTAATATTTTTTGATGTTATTGGATAAGATTGCTCATTTGTTTTCTCTCGCATCGCTTCTGCGGTCTTTTTTTAACCTTTCTAGCGGAAGATCGACACTAAACACTTATATACGTAGATAAATAATTTTCAAATAATCATTTATTAGTTTTTATTTTTTGATGAATTATTTTTTTATTTATAATATGAATAATTTTTGTGGAACAGCACTTATTTCTAACATTCTAGTAGATTTAATAAATGTAGTGAATCGGAGCATGCGTAATAGATAAGAAAATGCTTATTCATTTGGCATTACTCTTTGGTTAGACATTGGTTGCATTCTGTAATTTCATTCTCCCCTGGTGGAAACGGACTCAACTAAAGGGTATTGTGTGGCATATGTTTCTTTGTTTTAACTTTTTATGTTATTTCTTGCCTTGTGATTTTTTTTTCAATATTTATGACTTGATCGAGTAGAACACAAAATATAGGCAGGCATAGTTAGGCTGTAAATAGTCCTAAATAACGGGAAAGCTATTTTTAAGCCGGCGGCCAAGGACTCCGTGCGGCTGATGATGGAGAAAAGCCAATAGGCCTAATCATGTCGCTTCAATGGCCGCTGCGGCCATGTTGTTTTAACGGGGATGCGTTGACATTGTCTCGGCATTTAATCATTTTTCTCATTTAAACGCCATTCTATGTACTGCATTGAACTTTTTTTGAATTTATAAAGAATTAATGGGATTTAAATGAATTGGTGAAATTTATTGTGCGGCAAATGTTAAATTACTCACTTCGTTATAACGAGGTAAAGTGAGCTAGAAAATTGGTTGGTCGGCGGGAGTGAATCCGAACCTCCGCGACTGGCCAATCCGGACATTTTGGACTCATCTAGTTGCTGAACTCCCTCCCGCCTTTTTGTCAATTTGAATTTTGTAACGGCCGCCATCATCCCAACCTACGATTAGGCTTGAGTTTTCTGTGGCGAATTTCAATAGATTTTTTAATTTTTTTCTTGTTGAATATCCGCTTTAAAAAAATTTAAAGGCCCCTTTAAAATTTTCTAACTACGTAAGTTAAAATTACATTCATTTACTTAAAATTTTTTAAAATTTCTCTTGTGTAGTTTTGAATGTATTATTCCTCGCGACGGAAAATTTAACGAGAAAATTTATTTTCTTTTTGTTTGTTTCTCATCACATATTCTTTGTTTTGTGTGTCTTTATTTCATACAGCTAGCAAAGTTAAATACACTTTCGATAGCGATTCATCAGTTATTATGAGCGACGGGGAGAGAGAGGAGGGCCCTCAAGCGAAAAGCGGGCGGAAAAAGAACGAGTCAGGATCGGACAGTGGTGATGAATCGCCCGTAGAACAAACCAAATCAAAGACGACACAACAGAAATCAACGGGAAATAATACTGCAACTACAGCAACATCAAAGTATACACATTAAATATCTAATCATATAGAAATATGTTATTTATTTATTAATTTATATAATTTTTTTTTAATTTATTAATTCTCTTATGATATTTTTATTTTAGGAAAGAATCAGAAAATTCAGAAAGTGAGGAAGAAAAAGAGAGTGGGAAAAACGATCACAAAGATGACGATCAAGTGGTTATAGACAGCGATGGAGATAATGTGAAATCGAAAGTCAAGAAAACGACTAATAATGCAGTTAAAAAGAATGCAGCTGAAAAAAGTGAGGGCATTTTTATAATAATTTGTTATGCGAATGATTGCAAAATATCATTTTGTGTTTTTTATTTAATTTTTCGTTTGTTTGTATTGAAATTGGAATAATTAGAGTAATGCATGGTTATGGTTGTAAACCTGACTATTAAGTATCAAATTTTAATTGCTTTTCCTCGAATGAAGGGAGGAAATCTATTCTCTTTGAATATTTTATAATTTTTTAAAATAAGTTTGATAATTTATAACCATTAATGACGTTTTGCAATCATGTTACTTAATGGGCAGATGATTATTACATATGTTTTATTATTGTTTAAGAAGATGGTAAAAAGAAATCACTATTTGATTCTCTGATTGGAGACAAAGGCGATAGTAAAACGAGCAAAAAGGCAGCCAATAATGAAGAAGACGATGAGGATGAGGACGAAGAAGAAGAAGAACCGGAAGAAGAGGAAGATGATGGTATGAAAAGTGATGATTCGGATGTTGAATTTGTGCAAGAAGAAGAAGAGGAGGAGGAGGAACCTGAAGCAAAACGTATGTTTTGTTTATTTAAATTAAAATTGTTTTAAAATGTAATTACAACTAAGAAAATATTAATTTCAACAGCTGCTGCAAAGAAACGTGGTCGTAAGAAGGGTCAGGTGGCGGCTCGTTCATCCGAACCATCAGACGAAGATGAATTTGTGCCTCAAACAAAGAAGAAAGTGGCTCGTAGGCCGGCGCTGAGGAAAAAGAGGAAAGCCGGATCTGCAGAATCTGACGACAGCACCTCTCATGAAAAATCAAAGAAAACAGTTATAGGCAAAAACGTAAGTGTAATTTTTAAAAAATTGATAAATGAATTTTAATTAATTAATTAATTTGTTTTAAATTTTTTTATTTTTAGAAACGAAAGAAAAAATCGGCTGCAACTGATGAGGATGACGATGGAGAGCAAATGGGTGGATCCATGGCACCGCGTGCACGGTCCGCAAGATCACGTGCACCTGTCAAATACAATTTTGGTGATGATTCCGACTTGGACGATTATTGAGGCAATTTGATGTACCAACAACCCGATTTTTGGGGTTCCAATGAATGCGTGAAGAATAGGGAAACAAAAAGTGCCCCGAAAATGGACAATAATGTTGATGTATTTGTAACAATATGGAGTTAATCTCTCCTTAAAACTTCCCTCTACCCCCTTGTTCCCACTTTGCAATTTTTTTGGACGACACACCCAATCTACTGGGAAATTCTTTCAATAATAACCTTCATGACAAAACCATTCACGGTTTTTTTATTTTCTTTTTCGCTCATTTTTCTTGTTTGTTGTTATTGATAATAGATCTTTGTTTACATTGCTTGTTTTTTTTTATTTTGTCATATGATAAGCAAGAATATTATATTATTATAATAGTTAATTAATAGATTTATTCATCTAATAACAGTAACAGATTACATTTTAGTTTTTCTTTTTTAAATTGTCACAACTTTTTGATGTGTTAGAATATTTTTAAGTGTTATTTTTTTCCCCAAGTTATGTGGTTTTACGAAGTTTTAGTATATAAAAAAATTTTATTCATACATTTTTTTCTGTTTTAAAAAATTCTCTAGTTTGTTTTAAAATGAAATTTGTAGAATAAGGTGTCTTCAATTTGTGAAAAAAAATCGGGAAAAAAATAAGTGTATAACTTGTATTTTTTCCGTTTTATTAATGAATTATTAATTAATGAATTCCTATAATTGTAAATCATCCATTTTATCCATTTGTAAGTTTTTGTTTATCTTGATTTTTTTTTTGCACTTTATCTGGATTTTTGTTTGCATTTTTTTAATTTCTAAAGAGCAAATTGTACAGTTTTCAAGTAATTTTTTAATTTTGCTTTCCATTTCAAATTCCATTGGTATAGCACTCGAGTACACTGAGGAAAAATCAATCAGTTATAAAAAATACAAAATAATTCCCTAAAAACAACAAGAATGGCGCTGAAGTTACTGCTTTTTGTATTCGTTTACGTGACTAATTTTATAATACTATGTAGCGAAAACAAAGAAAAGTTTTTAATTTTTTCGTTGGAAGTTGATGTTGTGAAGCCTCATGTAATTCATGTCACATTTCTCCGTTTTCACGTTCTTTTTTTTATACATTTTGTGCATTTCTGTCTGTGCATATAATTCATGGTAGAGGATTTTGCTATTAGTAAATAAATAAAGTTATTAGTTCTTATTTCTAATTCTCTTATCATTTCGAATAAATATCATTAAACACATTTATCAATAACCGGAAACGCTGAGGTGAAGAACCAAATACACAAAAATATCCCGTTTTATTGCGCTGCACGCTATATGACGTCACTGAAACACTTCCGGTAGCATCGGCAAAATGGCCGACGGACGGTGAAGGGAGGACGGGCTTGAGTATTTCAGGTGAGGATTTACGCTCTTATTTATACGCAATTTTATTCGTTTAAGTAAGTAGTAACAAAGATTTTTTTATTTTATATTTTAATAATGCGTTCGGATTTATGTACAAATCGTAAAAGGAAAAATTAGTAAATATGAATGTCGCTTTTCTCTAAATTGACCATTGATTGGTTTGGTGCCGGTAAACGTCAGGATGATGAAAGAGAAAAACCCGACTTTTCATCATGCTATTTAAATGAAAATGTTACTTTTTATTTACCCAAACCTGTAATCGTATCATATCATTAATTTTTGTTTATATCTGGACCTCACTCCTTACCTTGTTGATTAGAAATGATTTTCTGTTTGCACCCTTTGAATCAATTGAAAAATTATATTGTATTTCACTTCAGGTCAAATGAAACGGGTGAAATATTGTGTGAAAATGAACCTTGTTTATTGTTTTCTTAAATACAATATATATATGCAGTATTTAGCTAACAAGCAAACTAGTTTTTCTTAATTTATCCGTACAAAAAAATCACAATATTTAATTTAAAAAAATTACATTATTAGCATTTTTCGATTTTATATTTAAACTCATGAAAACTCCACTGAAAAAAATCATAAACTTGATACGAAACATTTCTATGAGTCAAAACGAGATTAAATTAAGTCCTATATTTATTTACCTTGAAAAAAATTAAAACAAAAAATTCAAAAAAAAATAAAACAAATTCACAACCGTAACAAAAATTAATGAACAGACAAATTCAAACAAAATAAAAAAAATCTGAATGAAATATTTTAACCACGAATTCACCTTTCCCAAGAGAAAGGTGAGTAATTAATTCTCCTAACTCATTTGAACTATATTTTAATCACATTAGACCCAACCCGACCCTTTTCAACTTATACCACTTCTTTTTAACTCAATTTTTCCTTTTTTATACAAAATAATAATAAAGCCATTAATATTATTCTTTTATTTCTATTTTCAGTGCACAACAGACATTCCATAAACCTTCCTTCCTTTTTCCTTCAACTGAGCGCAGCTGAAAGAAAAAAAATAAGATCATCAACTACTTAAACAGATAAAAACAGGAACTACTTAAAACAATTTGGAAAAAATCCTTGACACGGGATATGAAAAAAGAAAATAAAAGTGAAATGACAAGTTAAAATTATATAGGTAATGTATAATAACCTGTAAATTATTTAATATAAAGGTATAAAATGAAAACTAATTAAATAAAATAATGTTTTAATATTATAAATTATTTATTTCAGTGAGTGTTTTATGCTAGATGGGTGCTACCAACGCGTAGTTCCACTGGGTTCCACCAAGTAGATGAGAGGTGGGGAGTTTAGTTGTAGGTGGTGTGGTGTCACCATGTTTTCTCCACGCTCGATGCCACCCCACACCCAATTGAGAATTCGTCATCATCATCATAATATTCAGGGCCACCCTTGGATTTAAATGGGGTTTTCCCTTTCCCCCTCATCCTCTTTTATGTTTCCTTTTTGGCTCTTGGTTTATATTTATGTATTTTTTATTATTCTTATTTTGGTATTTTGATTTTGTTGGATTTTAGTTGGTTTTTGCTTTTATTTTAAGGTAGGTGTGGTTTGTTAGGAGAAATTAGTTGTTGCTTTGATGGGATAATGAATGATTTTTGGTTTGTTTTGGTTAGGAAAATTTTTAAATTTGAAGTTGTTTTTTGTTTTATTTTTGGATTTTGTTGATGGTGTTATGTTACTAGATTAATTTAATTTCGTGGATAATATGAGCTTATTTTAGCTTTTTGATGTATTTTTAAGTGTGGAGTTACGTCATAGATGACCGAAGAGCAATTAATGAAGTGATTAGATTAATATTATATGCTATTTTTGTTGATTTTTAGATAAAGTTTAAGTATTTTATTGTAGTTATCAAGTTAAACTTTTTTAAAATTTTTTTAAAATATTTTTTAAAAATTTAATCCTTATTTGTTCTATTTTCAAACTATTTATAAATCGTCGAACAAGTTTATTTAAAATCTTTTCCCCGTTAAATAAGAAAAAAAAATGATTAAATTTATTATAGTATTTTAAACGAGTAATAAATTTTTATTTTCGTTATTTTTTCTGGTGGGTGATAAGAAATATGTTTAGGGATTTGAAGGTTTCATTTTATGTTTCTTTTATCAGTAGGAAAAGAATTATTGATTGGTAATAAAACCTTTTTCCCCATTGCCTTTAGTGTTAGGAGTAATGCACCTTGATGCAATACCCAGACCTACTTTCTCAACGTGTTTATGTTGTAAGAATAAAAGTTGCACAACTTTTCAATACAAGAAAATGAAAAAAAAAGTATGTCAGCTTACAATATCACTTATGACATTATTTATGTCTTATTTCTACTCGAGAATTTATTTTAAAATAGTATTTATTTAAATTAAATTAAATTACATTAGGTAATAAATTTTTATAGCAATTTTTATTTATTTATTTATTTTATTGTTATTCGAAATCCTGAAAGAAAGTATGAGATTGCAATTTTCACAGTACAAAGAGTTGGATGTTCTTTAGAGAATGCAGTTCAACTGGATGAGATAAGGAAGGGTGTGGAGGGTCATGTTGAAAGTGATTACCCTCTTATTAGTTACACTTTATTTTTGCAACCTTTTAGCATCATGACTTGTTTTTATTTTAATTTCGAGATTGGTTCATTTTGGTAATTAGTCATGATTTGTTACAGGAAGAAAAAAGATCACTCATTTCCCGTCATTAAGGTTACGATAATAGAAAATGTATGTAAAGTTTGTTGTGTCTACTCGAATGATGATGATGATGTTGATGACGAAAAAAGAGAATTTTTAATTCAGGTTAGGGAATTCTCTGAATTATTTCAAATTTTTTTTTCTCAACTGTTTATTGTGAGAATATGGGCGGGTGTAAAGGAAGTTGTTTGCAGTTATTTTGGTTGTGACAGTTTATGTAATCTAGATTTTTGTAATTTTTATAATTTAAGGTTACAAGGGAAGTGTGATTTGAGGAAATGGATTTGATCATTATTTTTGTACAATGAGGACATGGTTTTTGGAAATTGTGGAATTTTAATTTGATGAAATAAGGAAATTGGTTTAAAGATGGAATTTGAAGGTTAAGTAATTGTTAATTAAATGTGTAAAAATACATTTGTATGATTTTATTATTGGAAAATCAATAAAATGTATCTTAATGAACACATTTACCTACTCCACTGGGCAGGAGTATCTTTTCGTCTCCTGTTAGCAAATCAATTTTTAAAAATAAAAATACTTAAATGAAAATATTTATGAGTTCCATCTTAGTTATTTGAGAAAAAGAGTCAAATTAACCTTTTCGCACCGTAATAAAAATTAAAGTCACCTAAATTAATGAATTATTTCATTGATAAGATAACTAACATTTAAAGCTTGGATAACTAACAAGCTTGATAACTTACTATCGGTTAAATTCCACGATTTCTTCACCAGATTTCATAGGAATTCACTGACAAATGATTAAGTTTGCGTTCAAATCGGTTATGATTTTTTTTAATTACTTGAAATCTAACTGAAATTTCATAAAGTAAAAATTTTCAATTGAATCCAAACAGATTCAAACAAAATTAACAGAAAATAACGGAAAAATCCATAATTTATTATTCCAAACAAACCGATTCAAATTTCAAGTAATTCAACACAACCTCAAAACCGATACTATAAAATAAAACCTAATTTAACATAAAATTCTAATATCCACATTATCTATTACAGAAAACTGGTTTTAAGAGCACCGAAGTTGGATTCAACTTTCCTTTATCTAGTCTGATGGCTGAGAAGCAATGCATTGTATCTGACGATTGGAAGTTCGCATCTACTTCATTTTTCACCACATTTTCTACCTACTCATATCCAACAAATGGCCAACGTTCGAGCCGAAGTACTGGCTGCTAGCCGGTCGAGGACAGGTTGGAGAAACGCAGGAAACACGACATCTTCAGGGATGGTTAGAAGTGGTGGAACAGGTGGAACGAACAAATCATCAACAACGGCTTCGCTAGCGCATCAACAACAAGGGCAAACGCAGCCCACCTTTTTGGCAACTGTCAAATGCAACTACGAAACCGGCAAAAGTCACGGCGGGAGAACGACGACGGACGGGACAAAAAAGAGCAGTGCAAAGACCGAGGCACCGATTAAACCTCCACGAGCTACGGGATCCAAAGTGAGCTCAATTGCTAACATGTTTCAAAACATGTCGCCATCGAATAAAAATGAAAACACTTACATGGCGAAACCTGGCAACGTTACGACCAATAAAATCGACTCGCCTCTCAACGAACGAGCAAAAACCCAGACTAAAAAACCCGTACCGGAAGATAACAAGGAATTAAACCAACAAGTTGCTGCTGCAAATATTCACTTAAATCGTACCGAGTCGCATTTAGCGCGGTTTAATAACGCGCGCGCCATGTTTGAGAGGTTAGAGGAAGAGAGTTTACGATCTAAGACTTCCGGTGGGTTAACTGGCACTAAAAAGAGAAGCGGGTCCGTGTCACCCATGAGGTCTTCGCCTACCGTTCGCTCATCGCTCTCCTCGCCTCCAATGTCACCGGGAGCTGATGATGGATCGGAGAAAAATGGACTTTCGCCGAAGGAGAAATCTCAATCGGCTGATAGTATACTTGAGCACAACGAAGTAGCGGCAGCGCACGTTGATGGAACCTTTAATCAGAGGGTTAGTAGGACGCCGCAACAAGCAAGTATGGTGGAGAGAGCACGAAATGGCGGCTTGCATTTGGATTTGAAGAGTCATGCTGATGGATTGGCTCCCAAGGGGCATCATGTGGCGAGATCTTTGGAGAGTGGGACTAAAATTCCTACTGCGACTTCGAGACAGGGAGCTAGAAGTGCTCATAGTCAGGAAACTGGGTGGCAGCAGAAGAAAAAAGAGGAGAAAAATGCACATAATACAGCGGCTGTTGTTGCTGCTGCTGCTCATGTACCATCGAGTCATAGTACTCCATCACCTGGTGCACAAAGTGTGAATAGTGATGGGAATAAAAGTGCGAGGTCGAGCTTAGAAATAGCTGAAAGTCCACGAGGTAGTAAAGTTGGTGAGTTTTTTCGTTTGTTAAGATCGTTAAATGAGTTTGTACAAGTTGGTGTTTAGCAAAACAATGATTTTGAGGTAAAATGTTGAGTGATAAGTGTGGGAATTTATTTTGAAATATTGTTTTGTGTTGCACGAATTTATTAATAGAGTTTTTGTATCCGCAATAAACTAACGTTGATTTTTTAAATTTTAAAAATTTGATATTAGCAACTTAGCCTCGAACAAGGCTGTGAAATTAGTGGCGCCGCGTAGTAGTAATGTTTGTAATAATATCACTATTAAAGGTTTAAATCCGTTAATTTCTATTAAAACTGATATTAAACTAACATCATAATGGAAAATCAAACTCAGAATTATTAAATAAGTAAGAACGAAGTAAGTATTACCAAAAAACAATAAAAAAAACTATTTAATGTTCTCTTTTTGATACTTTTGTTGCTGCTTGAACACTAATAGAAAATCAATGTCGTGTTTACAAAAACTCTATTAAATTATACTTACAAAAAATCATTTGTGTCTAACTCAATGAACTCATTAAGCACCCACACACATTTCTAGGGATCTCCGAAAAGTTTTTTAATGTTATTTTTTAAATCTCTACATCTTTAGCATTCTAAATATGCATTAAATGATACAAAACATCTTACTTGGCTTTGT
This sequence comes from Geophilus carpophagus, assembly GCA_034687075.1. Lineage (NCBI taxonomy): Eukaryota > Metazoa > Arthropoda > Chilopoda > Geophilomorpha > Geophilidae > Geophilus > Geophilus carpophagus. The sequence goes on from JAQFZN010000306.1 coordinate 32,467, forward strand.
TTTTTGGTAGCCATGAATAAAAATCTATTCACATGCCTTATGTAAGGTGATGAATAAATTTTGATATGAGAAGTGAATGGAAAAGAGTTTTGTTTTTGTTTTTCTTATCAGATTAGTTGGGAGTTTGATTACATAATAGGTAGAATTACACCTGGTGTTGGGTTAGAAATGTTTTCATAGGCATAGTTGAGACTGCTGTATGTGCATCTGAAATGTAAGTGCGTGAGGGAATTGAAATGATATGTTTGATTAATGTTAATGAGTTTTAAATTATGAAAATGTGCTATTTATATGACATTTTCAGGTTTCAGGTTTACACAAGGAAGAGTTAGACAGGTTTTCAATTTGCTCTTTTGTTCTAAATTGAATGTGAACTGAATATTGAATCATAACTGACCTATCTGCACTTTATTTTTGGTATGTCAACCAGATATTTTTTTTTATAATTGAAACAAAAAATATTACCAGTTTAAATGGTCACTCACGCTCGTCTAACTCCTTTTGTAAATCCTTTTAGGAGTAATGTTTTGTTGCAAATCAATTAGTTGTAGATTGTGTGGTTCCCTAGTGAGTAAATATCTATTTCCTGAGCTTGAAATCGTACGGAATTAAATGTAATTATTTTCACTTTTTCTGTTTTATTATAGTATTAAGTTAAAATAAAAAAAAAGATTGCAGTTGACTGAATTTGAAAAGAAAGAATCAAACGATTGATATTTTTTAAAATTTATTCCAAATTACTGCAATTTAAAGTTATGTCATAATTATTAACAACATTTAAATTAGTTTTTATTAATTAAGTGTTATACAATCAAAATTTTAATTGCTATTTTTCAAGCCAAATTTTTTTTGGCTTATTAAGAATAGTTTCACCACTTTAAGTCAGGTGTTTGAATGCGTAAACTACCTTTGATCCACATCCGGGCGACGACAGGTAAATCATTGAACCAGTATTGACATTTTCGACTTGGGATTGCTGAGCAGCAGTCTAATCATAGAGTAGTTTCGAACGGCATTTTATATTTTCCAGTTTTACATTTTTTAAGAAACAAAAGTCAACTGCATGAACCATTGCCAGATCATTAATTTATGCCGACATAATATCATGAAGTTTGTCAATATTTTGTATTTCGTGAGTTTTTTTTGATTTTTTCTGGTAAAACAGAAAATATCATTCAATATTTATAGAATAGAAAATAACATAAAGGTAAACACAAGTAGAAATTTCAAATTGAAAAAGATGCAATGCATTATTGTTAGCATTACGTAATACATTATTACGTCATATATAAGAGAAAATCTTAATCCATGCACATATTGTCTCATTATTAAAACCACCAGCACGAATTAATGATCTTAGAGAATTATAAATATATAAATAACCTGTCTGACTACACCTGTTCATTTTAAAAAAAAAATTAAGTTTATTTTCTTTAGAATTAATTCTTAATGGGAATTTCCAACTCTTTATCTTTCATGGCAGTAAGAAAAAGAAAATGATCAGTTTGCGTATTTCCTGTTTTCAACAGATTCTTATCTCAATTGACACATATTTCTCCTTTCTGCATCACTCATCACATTTATTTTCTATTTTTATTAAGGCAAAACGACAAACTCACCTGTGGTCACTACAATCCCTTCGATCAACCGTTTACGACAAGAATCGAACAAATGTCACTCATCTTTATCTAGTATTTCATCATTGGAATCAGTGAGTTCCAGCCAATTGGGATCGTATTCCGACGGTAGTACTGGACATCCACCACCTCCCGCCATATTGGATGCAGTGCCGAAAGAATCGGCATCTTTTCACGCACCTATGCTACCCTTGAGAGATTATGACGAGGGTAACTTAGACTCAGGAATCAGCAGTGTTCATTTAGACGACGATGATTCCGACCGGGAATTGAGCGGAAGAGCTGTTAAAGAGATTATTAATAAGGAGGAACCGGTTTACGCTAATCTGGAGACCATCGCGGCCTTTCGGGCTGGAAATTCGACTTGTACGACAATAACACCAACAGCGACGGCGGAGGATACTTTCCTCCCACTTCCTCCGCCGCCTACACTCGGATCCGATGATGGTCTCAATGGGTTAGATACTGCCCACATTCCTCCGTACGTGAAGACGCCTGTAGATGAGGATGAGAATAAGGGGAATATTTTCCGGTCACCGAAAAGTCCAATGAAAGGAATGCAATCTATGGAATCGGATGCGGTTGTTATGGTTACTGCTAGGCAACATGTAAGATGTTTTTGTTATTGTTGTTGATGAGTTGCTAGGAAATGATGTTTGATTTATTTTGGTTTAGTGGAAAATTGTGAGAAATTGTAGAGAAATGTTAGGAAATAGAAAAATGTTGCGAAATAATAGGGAAATGTTGGGAAACAATAGGGAAATGTTGGGAAACAATAGAAAAATGTTGAGAAACGATAGAAAAATGTTGGGAATTAATTGAAAATATTGAAAAATAATAGAAAACAATAGAAAATATTGGAAAATAATAGAAAACAATAGAAAATATTGGAAAATAATAGAAAACAATAGAAAATATCGGAAAATAATAGAAAACAATAGAAAATATTGGAAAATAATAGAAAATAACATAAAATATTGGAAAATAATAGAAAACAATAGAAAATATTGGAAAATAATAGAAAATATTGGAAAATAATAGAAAATGTTGGAAAATAATAAAAAATGTTGGAAAATAATAGAAAATGTTGGAAAATAATAGAAAATGTTGGAAAATAATAGAAAATATTGGAAAATATAAAAATGTAGAGAAAGTAATAGAAAATATTGGAAAATAATATTAAATATTGGAAAATTATAAAAAAAACTTTATTATTACTGAAAATTGTTGAAAAATCATTTCGAGATGAATTTTACTTATTTTAAAAAATTTAATTACAAAAAAATCTACGCTAAACACCCTTCACTGATTTTTTTTATTCCAAAAAGGGGTGTTCTAACAGGGATGTGTAAATTGATACACCTCCCAAAGTGTGTGCGCCACGTGCGTATATCGATA